>LLKJ01000422.1:0-101594 GCA_002242865.1 Clarireedia sp. CPB17
GAAGAAGAGTGTAGGGAGGGGAAGAGAGAAGGAGAGGGGGAGTGTGAGGTTTGCGGAGGGAGTTTGATATTTTTGCATGAGTTGGCGGGTTGAAGCTGTCGGGGTCCTTGATGCGGATTCTAGGGAAGGAAATACGAGACAGAGAAGCGGAAAGAGGAGGAAGAAGAGGAAAACGAGGAAGCAGGAAGCGGAAAGGAGGGGTTATGACTTACTCTACTCGGACGATTCATGTCGAACTATGACATATTATCCAGCACTTTTTGGTTTCGTATTTCCACTTGGACGAATTCCGGCAGGTTTTAACGGGGACTTTGTCCTGAGGAGGTGATGGAAAGAAGCCGAATTGATGGGAGGAATATATTTTTGGAGGGAAATCGAATGAATGGGTGGATGGATGGATGTATAGCTGGAACATGCTCATCATATCATTATCTCCAGATATTCCAGTGAGCATCAGATATATGTATCCATAGCCCAAGCAACCACAGCGAAATGCACGGGCGCTAAAGCAGTCACTCAACAGTTCAGAAGTAGTTGCGCATTGAATATACTTTTTACGTTGCATACCCTTGATTGACTTCCAGCCTTACTACACAGCTGGGCCTTTTTCATTCTCCATTTCAAATATACATATGATACGTCTGTTGTACAGTACATGGAAACGAAAAGGCTCATCATCTCCCACTCGCTTCCCCTTTCATTTCCTCCCACGATCCCCTTTCCCTCCCCTGCTTCCATTTTCCTTTCCCTTTGTGAGAACGACTTCGCTTGTGATCGTGAATGACATGCATAGATTTGATAAATAAGAGTGGCGTTATACGAGGATGTAGAATTAGAGAACATGTGCTTCCAGGTTGCACTACTACTTTTGGGGGAACATGATAGATGGGCATCATCGTTAAACCTGACCCAGAGCGGGTGAGGGGATGATATGATGACAAGATGGGATGTGTGATTTAGTGTGGAATCCTGCACCTGAACTCCTGATGCGGTGGGTGATATACAAGGACGAGTGGAAAACCGTCCCAAATGGCTAGAGTGGACGATGTGGAAAGTGCTTTTAGTGGGAAGTGTGTGATGCTATCCGATGCAATGCGATGCGATGCGATACGCCGCTACGAGATAAGAGCGACGAGGGCGGTGACAATATAGAAGGAAGATTCGCTTGCAGAAGAACAGGATAGCGTTTGTGACGAGGAACGTTTGACGGACGAGAACAATAAGTCGATCTGAGAGTTGTTCATATGTAATCCCTTCCACTCTTCTGCAACTCGATCAACCTCCAACCTCTAGTTTCCGGGTTGTTAACATCCTCCGCTACTCTCGTCACACCGATTGCGTAGGTGACTAGTTGGACCTTATCTTCCATTCCCGCTGCCAGCTCGTTTGTCTTCGCGTTCCTGTACACATGCACTTCTTGCGTTCTGCATGTGATGATGAATACTGGAATATCACCAGGATCGAGCATCCTCGCCGACAGAACTTCCACATGTCTGATATCTAGGATTCGACCATCCGATTTCAGTCCAGCAGTTGTGTATTGTTTGGATAACGCATCGTAGACGGAGAACTGAGCAGCAGATAGCCAGAGCTTGAGGGTTTCCGAATCGCCTTTGACGTAAGCGTCGAGGACTTCGGGAAGGATGTATTCGCGCATTTCGCGGAGGAATGGTTCCATTTGGAACGAGGGGTCCATTTCGCGGAATTTCTTGATCACTTGGGCGGTCTCATTTTCGGCAAAGAATCCGGCGACTCGGTCGGATATGCTGCGCGCTGTGGAGATCAATGGGTTCTCGGATTCGTTGTAGGTGGATTTGAGAGAGAATATCGATTGCATAAAGCGATTGGAGTCGCGGAAGTCTCGCCAGGCTTCTTTGTATGGTGCATCTTTATGAACTGTTACGTTTGTGCCAGCACTGTATCTGTTAGTAGTTGCGATTTGCAGACACGTAGGATAACCTACTTTGGATCTTCGACGGGAACTTCATTTTTCCTGCCTAACGGTCCTAGTTTTTCTGCCTCCTGTTTCTCTCGCAACTCTCTGGCTTTCCGGCGCTCTTCTTTCTCTACCCATCCTCCGTACCTGGAGCTGCTTCCATCATCGATCACTTCCTTCACGTTCTTGTAGGCTTCAGTCTGACGAATTGGTCGTGTTCCCTTCTCAATCACACTTGCGGTGGCGTTCACAGTGCTTCGAGCTGCCTTCACAACGGGTGTCTCCCAAGTCCATGCAGCACCTTTTCCTACAGCACCCGCAGTAGTTTTCAGAACTTTTCCGGTTGTGGAAGATACAGCTCCGGTCGTGGATTCATATGCTTGTCGAGCACGTCGAACACTTTCGCTTTCGGTAAATTGATGAGCACCCTCAGCCAATGCTTTTGTGGATTCGTTCCACTCCTTCGAGGCCTTGAATTCGCTTTGCAAAGTCTCTGTGAACACTTGCCATGGCGTCTTGTCGCCATGTGGAGGTGGTGGGGGCGGGGCCTCTTTCTGCTCCTCTTTTTTGCCCTCGCTGCTTTCACCCTCGTCCTTTGCCTTCTCCTCCCCAGATGTGGATTCTGATTCTTTGGTATCCTCCTTCTTTGCACTACCTTCTTCCGTAGGTTCGTCTTTGGCTGCTGTGTCTGCTGTGTCTGCTGTGTCTGCTGGCTTTGCTTGTTTTTCTTGGCCTAACTTTGAGCTTTGATGAAAGTGCCGTGAGGGTAGAGGGTAGGTGACCGAACGTAGTTCTTCTGGAAGAAACTGTGATCGCAAAGGCGCAGGATATAAGAGGGAGGTGGGTCTCGAGGTCCCCGCCGCCGAAGTTTTTATTGTCCGATTCTGCTGTAATAATTGTCGAGGAAGATTTAAGGCGTGGGGTGAAGGTCTAGCAATTGAAGTCAGAGAAATCTGCCTACTAGAAGGCGCCCTTGTCGCCGCCTGTCTGAGCCCGTTCATATCGCTATGACTAGAAGAGAAAGAGGACTAAAAGGGTAGTTTGGAAGATGCAATCTGAGAAATAAATTTAGTTGTGCAAGATATCATGGGCGGCGTTCTGAACATTTTCTCCGATGAATAGAGCAAAATTTCAAGGGCTGCGGAAGTTGCCGGCCCCGCAATCGACTTTTGATAATTGCTATCGACATTCGACATTCGACATTCGACAGTTGACTTGATACTACGCACCCGTACGCCATGAGTCAAACATTGACAAGACGAGCTTTGGCGCAATCACCCTTTAAGGCCATTTTCGATTCTTCAACCTCTCTAAGCCTAACAGTACGATGTGCGCGACCATTCTCAAGCACTTCACAGCGAAAAGCTGATGGAGACGACATCAGTTCTTTCACCCGTCCTGAACCCTCGCCTTCTACTTCACCACCAACTGATCGCAATGATACTCGCGCTGCCTCGCCAAAATCCAGACCTCAACGTGCTGCAGCCCCCTCTAACATGACTGAGCTTGCTACCATGTTCGGGACAATGACAGCTCAAAGAGATGCCAAACCAACAAAGGTGTTTGGGTCAATATATGCCGATGATGATGGCACTTTAATTGGAGACGGGAAGGGTGACCCGGAACCGTATCACTTTCACGTTTATGCTACAAGACACAACACCCATATCACACTCACTAGACCTGACCGAAGACCCATTATTTCACTGTCTTGCGGGAATATTGGCTTTCGGCATTCGGGGAGGAAACACTACGATTCGGCTTTCCAATTGGCATCGTTGGTGATGGCTAGGATTCATGAACGGGCCATCAATCGGGAGATTCATTCGTTGGAGTTAGTTCTTAGAGGATTTGGTGCGGGGCGTGAAGCTGTTACAAAGGCCCTGATGGGTACGGAAGGCCGATTATTGAGAGGGAAGGTGGTCAAAGTCACAGACGCAACAAGATTGAAGTTTGGTGGAACAAGAAGCCCGAAACCAAGAAGGTTGGGTTAGTTGGAGACTCTGGTGGTAACGGAAATGATTTTGCATTTCAGCGATGTATAAATCTGTACAATTAGAGTCATGGCATCGTAACTGGTATCATCGAATGAACCTCCTGACGCCAAAGTCATATCATATCACCCAAAGAACTATTTTCGAAAACGCCCAAGCCCGCGACACCAATCTAACCATCGGTTCATCTCCTAGCTTTTGGAGCCCTCTCGGACAGTGGCACAATTCTTCCTGATGTATCTCTGACCTCTTTACCTTTACCTTTCTTATTTCTTTGCATCTCTTCTTCACTATCCCATTCATCATCCATCAGGTCTATCTCAGGTCGGCCATCATCCATGCTGTGCCGTTGGAAACTGGTGTCTGTATCATCCAACATCCTTGAACGTTCGTTCGAGTCAGACTGTTCATCTTCAACAAGTGCTCCATCCGCAGTTTCATAGTCCGGAGGAGTAATCCATTCTTTGGGAACCATGCATGGTAATGCAACCCCAATGCTTGCGGCGCGATTCAGCCATCCAGGTGCTGGTCGGCCAGTAAGCCTCTCGCACAAGTAAGACGTAAAGTGGTTGCAATTCCTGCTGAGTAGGTTGTATGATGTGCCTTGGAAAACTTCTGACGCTTCCTTTATGATCGCGTCAATTTCAGCTTGCGGCGAGACCGTGAAACCTTGTAAAATTTCGCATTTGAAAGTCCCTCCCGGCGGTTCGAGTCGTGGCTTTGCCCAATACACGCCTGTCATGCCCTTCCTATCGTGTCCACCAAAGGCATACTCTCGATTATTGATGACAACTCCGCTGTGAAGTAATGAAGTGCCGAGAGTCCACAGGACAGAGGAAACTTTGCCTGGCTAAGAGAAGCTAGTCAGTGACATTTCCCAAGCCTATCGTTACTGGTGGACCTATCATGACCCCCACAGACTCCAAATAACTTACAGGAAGTAGGTCATAGACGTTGATCACGATATTCGTCTTGTGTAGGGAAAGCGTCGATCTATGGCTTTGCGAAGATTTTCGAGAACTCTTTTTGGAAGACATATTGAGGATAAGACGCGGAACTTATTGTTGTACTGGTTGTCGCTTTAAGAATCGATGAAAGTCGAAAAGTAGGCAACTTCGCAAGGTCAATTGGCCGCCGCACAGCAAAGTACGTATCCCCTATTATTTCTGGACGAGAAGAGAAAACATAAAGCTTATGGAATCTACCAAGGAGTTGGCATATAAAATTCAGGATTCATGTTGTGGTTGCATAATACTCTAGAACCTGGGTAACGCCTGAACAGGCATATCATCGATTCATCGCCCTTTCCAGCCAGCCTTCGAACTTCCAATAGCCCCCACATCGGTGAAACTTAATGCCGATGGCTCGATCGAAGTCGATCTCATCCGAGAAGGGAAAGCTCCTCAATCACATGATCTGCCCGCACCACCTTCCGAATTTAGAGCGGGGATCTCATTCCAGGGCAGAAAGCACACACAAATTTTCTCTCGAAAGAAATTTTCGAACCATCTGATTCTATTGCAGTCCGCACAAGGCTGGCTGCAAACCCCACCATCACGACGTCTCCTTTGGGTGTTCAACGTTTCTTCTCTTCTTTTCAACCTACTTTAAGCTCAATAGCAGCAAGCTCTGCTTTTATCAACAACAAATCGAGCCTACTTAACTGTACGGTTCTTTTCATACACAAGAGGTTTTACGCGAAGAAAAGTCGCAGAATGCCACCAAAGAAGGCCGCTGAGGAAAAGAAGGTCCTGCTGGGCAGACCTGGTAACAACTTGAAGAGTGGAATTGTACGTTGTTATCTCTTAACTACTGCGTGGCCGGACTCATGCTGATTTTTAATAGGTCGGTCTTGCGAATGTCGGCAAGTCAACACTCTTTCAAGCTATTACCAAGTGCTCCCTAGGTAACCCAGCCGTAAGTGCTAAAGCTTCAGCTGCATTTATTGTTACTGGGATCTGACCCATTTAGAACTTCCCCTTCGCAACCATCGAACCAGAAGAATCGCGGGTTATAGTACCAGATGAGCGGTTTGACTGGCTATGCGAAAAATACCAACCTAAATCCCGAGTTCCCGCACATCTTACCATCTACGATATCGCCGGATTAACTCGAGGTGCGTCCAAGGGTGAGGGTCTTGGAAATGCTTTCTTATCGCATATTCGTGCTGTCGATGCCATTTTCCAAGTCGTCCGGTGTTTCGACGATGCTGAAATTATCCATATCGAGGGAGATGTTGACCCCGTCCGAGATTTGACCATCATCAGTGAGGAACTTCGTATCAAGGACATTGAGTTTGTTGAGAAAGCACTCGAGGCCCAGAAGAAGTTGACCCGAAGAGGAGGTCAAAGTCTTGAGATGAAAAAGCTCAAGGAAGAAGAGGCCACGATCGAAAAGGTTTTAGCTCTGCTTCAAGAAGGAGGTGATGTCCGAAAGGGCAACTGGTCTACAAAGGAGGTAGGCTTGATTTTTCTTTTTTTACATCATTTCCCATTCCCATTTTATGATGACAAAAGGCCATGAGGCCTGATAATCCCAGCTCGTCGAATGCCTCACAATAAACGCAGAGAGCAATCTGAGATAAGAAACCCGTTCTGAATTGTTAAACATGCGCATTATTATGGTGTTGAAGTCTTTGATATACTCCATACTGACAAGAATCTTACAAGGTTGAAACCATCAATCCACTTTTCCTCCTTACCGCCAAACCAGTCGTCTACCTCATTAATCTGAGCGAGAAGGACTACATCCGAAAGAAGAACAAGCACTTGCTCAAAATTATGGAATGGATTAAAGAGCACGCAGCGGGCGACCCAATCCTGCCTATTTCCATTTGTCTTGAGGAGCGTTTAACCCAGTTCGAGACAGAAGATGAGGCTAATGAAGAACTCAAGAAATTGGGAGTTGAGTCTGCTTTACCTAAGCTTATTACCACAATGCGAAAGGTATTGCACCTGGGCAGTTTCTTCACCACAGGCACAGACGAAGTTCGACAGTGGACTATCAGGAATGGCACCAAAGCACCACAGGCTGCAGGAGTCATTCACGGTGATTTCGAAAAGACCTTCATTCAAGCAGTCGTTTACAACTATGCTACATTAAAGGAATTCAACGGAGATGAAGCCGAAGTCAAGGCCAAAGGAAAAATCATGACCAAGGGCAAGGATTACGTTGTGGAAGACGGAGGTAAGAAGGTCATGTTCTACTTTGTGTTTGGTATATGGCTAATATGTTCTAGACATCTTGTTGATCAAGGCTGGAGCGGCCAAGGGATAGATGAATCATATCTTACCAATCAAAATAACATGATTTCCTAAATTAAAAGTTACACAACCACCATATCGTTGATATGTAATCGTTTGACTCTGCTCGCCCATACGTGCACTGATTTATTCCTCATACAAATTATCCTTTTAATCACGGGTAACCACATGCGATACTTCTAAAAGCAGGGCAAGGCAATCTCTACTCGGGCAATGGTTGAGCGTTGAGCTAGCTCTAGGAACCGGTCGTGGCCGAGGGGGCATTTTAGGGCGTGGTGTGAGAAGGATGGAATATGAAATTGCTTCATCATCATGTTTGTGGAATTACTCATCACTTTGGATACAGGAGAAATCAGTGTTGGCTCCAAGAGGAGAGATAAGCAAGAATCATTTGTAGATCGAACACCGTTGGTAGTTGCACCCGTGTTCATTTTCTTTTTTACGCACATACTCATGAGTAAATTCATATCGTTGCAAGGCGCTTGGAGAAGTAGAAATGCCATTTCGTAATTATAATCCTTTTTACTTGTGAAGCTTTGCTAGAATACTCTCCTCAATGGTATTTGTAATGTCTACCTGTGAACTTCCGAACTCGATTTCATCAAATCATGTGTACTATTGACCACCACGTCCGGCGCCTCTTCCTGCACCTCCAAGGTTTCTTGCCCTGTCAAAATGATTAGTACATGCCTTTACTCGATATTTGAGAGTAAACGTCAGTGAAACTTACAATTCGGCGATTGAAGGGTCATTCATGAGACTTGACATATCTGGCATTCCGCCACCACTTCCTCCTCCACCACCACCTCCAGCACCGAACTGGTTGGCCATCTCTCGTATCCTTGGATTGCTCATTAGATTGTTCAAAGCATCTGGGTTGCTCATGAGGTTCTGTGCCATGCTGGCAAACATTGGGTTGCTCATGATCGAGCTCAGGTCTGGCATTCCACCTCCGCCACCACCACCACCAAACATACCAGCCAGTGAGCTTAAATCTGGCATGCCTCCAGCACCTCCACCTGGTGCAGCTCTATCAGCGACTTCGTCGTTATCCTCGCCCCTTTGCTCTATTTCCTGGACTCTCTTCTTCGCAGTCTCGAAGCCTTTCTTCATTGCATCACTTCCTCCGTTACCCTCATACTCAATACCTTTCTCATAAGCCTCCATACTCCCCTTAGCATCACCCAACGCGAACTTCGCTAGGCCGAGTCTTGACCATGCCTTTGTGTATTTGGGGTCGGCATCAACAGCTGCTTCCGCATCGGCCTTGGCAGATTCATGGTCTTTAGACGCAGAATATGCAGCAGCCCGATTGCTGAGGAAAATTGGGTTTCCTGGGATGATAGCTAACGCTTTGGAGTAGAGATCAATAGCGCCCTTGTAATCTTTCTTTGCCATGGCAGCATTTCCCTGGCTCTTCAAGCTCTCAGCTTCTTTCTTCTCCTCGGCGGTTGGTTCTTTGCCTGTGGGTTTCTCGTCTGAGGGAGCAGCTTTGGCAGCTGGGGCAGATTTTCTTAAGCTCTCATAGACGCTGTAGATTTGGAGAAGATTTTGGGTATCTTTTGGTGTGCCGTCGGTAGGGTCGACTTTGAATGACTCGGATATGCAGTTGGTTGCGATTTCGATGGACTCACGTTCTTCTTCGTTGAGGGTGCCGTCTGTAAGAGAGGTGGTGAGGAAATCGATGATCGAGAGGGCGAGACGTTGCTTAGTGGTCGCCATTATGGGCGATGCGAATTACTCTTGAGTATACGAAAAAACGAATACAAGAGTTCTTGGGTGCTGGTAAACTCAATAATATTTGTCTTTATGGGACTCTATGATAGAAGGTTCTGGTGGGATGGGACGTGGGGTTGAGGCTAAGTACGGCTGTTGATTATCACCATTTGCGCACTTATACTTCATCACATGCTTGAACTGAGATTGGTCGAATAGGTGGTTGCATCACATCGTTGAGTTCTATGAATTAACCAATTTCATATTTTCGAGACTGCTACAATCCATTCTTTTCCTCTACTCATCGCCTCGGTTCTCTTGCCTTCAGTCCCACGTACAAGCCCCTTTACATGGATCTCCGTGGCTGTGAGTCCAGTAGAAGTCTTGAATATCAACAGCTTGATTGTGATGCTCCTATTGAAGGCTCATTGTTGGAAAGATGTTGACGCATTCATAGGCTGTGGACTACTTACATCATTAGGATTTCTTATCTTCCTTTATTTTCGTCTGATGCACGAAGTATATGTGGTTCTGCCAGAGATTCATGGCTGTCGAGGCAATGGTCAAAACACCAAACACTATGGCGATTACGTTGCTGTCATTGAGGCGAGTGCCCCCTGTAGAGCTTGGACACTGGAGAGCGAATGTGTCGTTACTTGCAGGTAGTGTGGCTTGTAAATATGTCAGTAAGGAGCTGCTAAAGGTGGATGCACAAGGCTCCGTACTTAAGTTATGGAAGAGGAGATACATTTTCAGTTCTGGTCGATGATAATCGGTTCTGGTTTATGCCGTTTGGATAGCTGCGTGGGCCAGATACAAGATTAGACCTGCGCAAGACCTGAGTTATATACACTACTTCAGAGGCCAGGCAAGCGACATCTTGGAGGAATATCGATGTCTTTCCGAGAAATGCACATTCAAAAGCTCAACGCAGTCAAATTACTCCATGGCTATTCGCGAATGGGCCACTAAGTAGTTTTTGCACGATTCGGATTATCCAAGGCTGCAGGCACAGCACTCGAGCTAGTTCGGCGGGTTGCCCTAAGCTAATTTACATGATTCTACACGATTGGCCCTAATGTTTTTGCACGCTCCTCAAGTTTGTAACTTTATGGCTCAATCATCAGGTTATTCTTGAAACTTCCCAATTTGGTTTTTGCGCGGTGTGTTTGGACAGACCTGTCGGGCGTTCACACCCCTGAGTGGCTGCGACGCTGTGTCGACTCATTGGCTGCTGGTCTGCGCAAAAACAGGGGTACAATGGTAAGTTTATGCAAACCATGTGTGGGGAGTCAGGCACGGCATTCTGGCTTACATTATCAAGAACCTCATGGAGATATATAGAGATAGATTACTTGAAATCAAACTTCTGGGCTGTGAAAAGTTCTATCTCATCTCTAGTTACTGATCATATACGCTTGGATGAACAATGAAACCCGAAAAGCAAAAACTTGGTGGTCGACCCAGAATTCCATGGACAGCCTCACGGAAGAGAAAGCTGATAAGGCTATACCTGATGACTACACTGGATTATCATCAAATCCGAGGATTCATTTCCACCGATGGGTTTGATCCATGGTGAGTAGCTCGTTCATTGTAAAGGGAAACACAATCTAATCTCCCAAAGCCGTAGGAATATTCAATCTCAATTGAGCACATTGCTTCCAAATGTAAAGAAAAACCGGCGAATCTACAGGCCATCAGGACTCGCCCAAGGCAAAGCTCGTCTTGCTGCGTGGAAAAAGTGTAAGGAGCACATAGCCTCCCGGCATGCTCACCGCAAACTGAAGTCTAGAAGAGAACTACAAGGATTACCGGAAAAGATCTTGACGACACGCAATTCCACAGAAGATGTCCTCATTCCATCACCGGCTCAACTCAAAACGAGTCCCTATTATGATCCTTTCGCTCACTGGGACTATGAAGCAGAGTTGCCCTTTGGAATACCTTCCCACGTATCAATGCCTGAGATTGGATCATGGTACTCCAACACGCATATGAAGCCGAGTGTGTCTGTTGGGCAAGCACCCACAGCCACAGGAGAGAATCGCGACAGTGAAAAAGAAGTTTATGTTAGCCCCGCTCAAGTCAATGGCATCGAGGGTCTTCCACCGGACGGAAAGTCTCCACTAGACATACCCAGACAAGTTTCACAAACCAGAGTCTCAGATGACCGGAGTTCTAGCCCGCCTACGCGTCATGTCTCCGCCGCGAGTTTCAGGACAATGAGTACACGTATATCTTCTGGAATATCCAGTTCTCTGCGACATGCCAATTCAGTCCTTTCAGAGACCAATTCGGTCAGATCGAGCCTACCGTCTGCAATGAGTCTTTCATCTAGGAGTTCATCTATATCCAGATATGTTTCCATATCCGCCCAGGAACAATGGATCCGCGACATGATTGTAGATGAAGCTTTAACTCAGCCTACAACCGTAGGCACACATTCGGTAAGCACTTGCGCGCGATCATTACATCAACGACCTTGCTGCAAATTCAATATTTTGGGCATATCCGGTGATGTAAGATGCGCGACGTGTGGTTTCGCCACAATACACGAGCTTTTCCGTAATCAATGCGGCTCAGAAGACGTCTTGGGAGATATTACGACTAGAGACGCATTCGGGAATACTCCCTTACATCATGCAGCGGCGGCGGGTAATATAAAACGAATCGAAAATGTTCTTAAAGCCATAAGTGCTTTGGAGGTACCCCTTCTCGCCTTGCGCAATACTTCTGGCGAGACATTCTTACATGTCGCCCGTGAGCCGGTGGATCTTTTCTATCCTTCTTACCCTGCACATCGGGAAATATGCAATCAATTCAAGGTCGACCTGCGCGATTTTCATGGAAGACCAGTGACGGATCAAATTCTTGGTGCAGGTATGCGAGAGTACACAAAGCTTGATAGCGTGGAAGAGCCGAGCTTGTCACTGATCGAGGCTATAAAAGCGCTGGATCCTGACTATAGCGGTCCGTGTTTACTCGCGGAGAAACTCATAGACGAAGATCGCCAAGATGTAAGATTGCATGTGAGGGATAAAGAAGGATTAACAGCTTTGGCGATAGCTGCAACTCGAGGATACCCCGACATAGTCTTATCATTATTGCACTATGGCGCCAATCCCAATGCCAGGACACAGGAAGGACCCAAAGGTCGCAGTATTCTTCGCTACGTCGCAGAACAAATGCAGGGAGAAAAGGACGACGCTAGGCTTTCACGAATGCTATGTTGCGTGAATATTCTAGCCGACAGTGGCGCGAAGTTTGACCCAACCGAATTTGAAGAATACTGCATGAAACATATGGAAACAGCAGTGAAAAACTTTAAGTGGGAGGTTACTGAAAGTTTCGAAAATTCACCAGCCTCGGAAGAGACCCGCAGCTCTAGGGAAACGGATACTATGATAACGAAGAAGAGAAGTTCGACACAGATATCCAAATCCAGACGGTGGAATCCCAAGCCCCAAGTTACTGCAAAAGCAAAGAAAGCAAAGAAAGCACTTGCACGTCTTCTCATGCCAGCCACTACTTCTGCCAACCCCCCCACATGTTTTTTGGGCCATCATGGTAGCAACTGCCCGTATTATTGTGCCGAGCTAGAGGAAACTCAGGCGTCTTCTTGGAGCATGGAGCTAAGGCAACTCACTTTTATGGAAATGGATGCTGGTCCGTGGCGAAAACCTCTTATGCCAACTTCTTCTATTGAAACCACAGTGCCCGTAGAATGGTATTGTCCATTACCTATTTGCGAAAATGCCATCGCAGGTACAACTTCATTATTCACACTTCCAGAGTGGCCTGAAATGTTACTAGAATGTCCGCTAGAAATACCGGGCGGCAACTTATACTGCAACGTATCTTTTTACCAAATGATGGGCAGCTGCTCGAGTTGTTCTACATGGTGTTGTTTCGAACACAGTCGGCTTTTCGGGCAGGATGATACATTGACGGGAGCACTAGGCCCTCTGGATTGTTGGAATTGTAATCGGTTGGCTACAGTGGGAACCAATCTACTTTCCCACCATACATGTTCCCACAGTAACGTCTCAAATACTTTTCACAAAGACTTCGGGCTCTCCAGGGACGATCAGAATATATCATCATTAACATGTTTTCAGTGTGACTTGGACGTCATCTGCAGAGAAATAGCTAGAGACGAGATGGGCTCTTCCTCTACAGCAGCGCAGTACCCTTTGGCGGACCACTTGCCTCAAGACCTACTGCGCCTACGCTTTTGGGGCAATGAGGAACTGTGCGATC
Source organism: Clarireedia sp. CPB17 (assembly GCA_002242865.1). Lineage (NCBI taxonomy): Eukaryota > Fungi > Ascomycota > Leotiomycetes > Helotiales > Rutstroemiaceae > Clarireedia > Clarireedia sp. CPB17. The sequence goes on from LLKJ01000422.1 coordinate 13,173, forward strand.
TTGATGGTTCCTTCACATTCCTGTTGTAACCGGAATGAGTTGTTCATGGTAGCAGACTCTTCTTCTATCACGTTCTCTTCGGCTTGGAAAAAAACAGGCCGATCTAAGGCATAAGCTCTCAACATATAAAAGATATTTAAAGAATGAAAATATTATAATCTCTCAGACTATTTAGGATATTTGTTCAGTAACAGTACTTCAAAGATATTCAATATCTTAGAGCTCTTACAATATTTATTTAATAGTAATAATTAGTATCAATATATTGTCCTAAATCCGCCTGTTTTTTCTAAGCCGAAGACCTCATATACAGTGAGTCGAGGTCGAGACAGGGAGAGAGATCTTTTGGATGCAAATGCTTATTTCATTACATTAAATCGAGAGCTTTTAAACTTGCTCTAACAGATCATGCACTTCCCTTCTCGTCTTGCCTTCTTCTATCTAACATCGTTACATTTAATTCACGAAGAACCCTTCCTCCTTATCCACCCCCTTTCCATCTCCACCCTTACCCTTTCCACCACCTCCAAAATCGGTTCCCTCAAACCCAGGCACATCAAACGTCCCCATCGGATCTTTTCCATACTTCATAATGTAGTCCTGCACCTTAGTAACCTGATGTCTAATATCCCCCAACAACAAAGTCAGGTCCAAATTGACCTTCTCATTTCTCCTCGCACCCCCCTTAATCGCTCTTTCCATGATATGATATCTACTGACTTCATTCCTCAACATCATATCGAACGGTGTTGTTGTCGACCCTTCCTCTTTATACGAGGCGATTGTGATTCTATCCAAATTAGGTCTACCGAACAACAATCCCTTAATCTCATTCGCATATCCGTGGTAGTTGAAATGAATGGGACGATCTTTCGTGAACAAGCTCTCAAACTCTTCGTGCGTCAAACTGTGCGGATGCAAAGTCTCAGCTTCGAGAATCATGAGATCGGTAACGTTTACGACGCGCACGCGCAGAGCAGGGCAGAGTTTGCGCAAGAGCGAAGCAGCAGAGATGACTTCGAAGGTGAGTTCAGAGCCGATGCCGACGAGGACCACGTCGGGATCGAGTCCGCCGTCTGTGGAGGCAAATTTCCAGATCGAGGCGCCGGCTTGGCAGTGCTTGTCGGCTTCGTCGGGGGAGAGGAAGACGGGCTGGGGTTGCTTGGAGCCGACCATTAAGTTTACATAGTTGCGGGAGCGGAGACAGTGGGCGATTGTAGAGAGGAATGTGTTCTGAGGTCATCAGTGGACAGTCTACGAAAGAGAAGAAATGAATTGACAACTGGGGAGGAAGTGGAATTAGGGGTCGATGGGGATTTAGGGAGAAAGGGGTGTGGAAGAGATCCTACGAAGGAATGGGAGTACATACAGCATCGGGTGGAAGGTAAACTCTTGCCAGTTCAGGCTTGAGGTTGAGGACAGCGCCAATGAAACTGGGATTTTGACTAAAGCATCGGGTATCAGCGATTGACAATTTGCATAAGTGAACTAGGAGGGGGAGTGATACATCTCATCAATCAAGATGGTGAGTGGCACCTCATAAAAGGAATCAAAATTGTCCAAGAAGTTACTTACTGAGAGTATCCATTATGTTCTTGTCTTGTCCATGTTGAAGTTTCAAGATAGTTAAGACCAGAAAGATCAGTTCTCCATCCAGTTTCTCTTGCCATCTTGTTGAATTTGCTGTATTGGATCATCATGGTGTGGATGATACCTAAGAAACTTTCGTAACTGGGAAAGATACCAGTACGGCCGGTCAATGTGTAACCTGCAATTGTTAGAATAGAATGGCTCGGAACGGTTATATGGAGAAGTCATAGAACCTACCCTGAAGCATTCCTTGACATGTATGTTCACTCAGAATTTCAATAACACGGCCGCCTTTAGCGTGAGAGAACTCATCCCACTGGAAATTACGTCCAGTGTGGTTGAAAAGAGCGTCAAGTTTGTTACTAACGAGCTCATCAGGCGAGAACAGACGAATCGATTTGGGATTATCGACGAAAGTTTGGTCAATAATTTCACCAATCGCTTTCATGCATGAGATTTCTGAGCCTCTCTCAACGGCATACTTCTTCCAGTCGGGAACGGACAAAGGTTCATGATGCTTGTAGGTTTCGACTCTCTGACCGAGTTTCTTGTGAGGTTCGACAGGGATGATGCTCTTAATTGAGTCAACTACATCACCGGTTTCAGTGAAGAGCTTCTTTGGATCATATGAGAGAAGCCATTTCTGAAGGTCAGCGAGTTGGTCCTTGTCAGTCTTGGCGGCCATAAGAGGCACTTGATGGGCATGGAACGACCCTTCGACGAACTCCCCGTTGACTTTCTTGGGCCCACTCCAGCCTTTTGGTGTGCGCATGATAATGACTGGCCACTGCAAGGAATCAGTTTAATCTTGTTTTTTAAGCTCGGAAGACTCACTCTTGGCTTCATAATTGGTTTGCCAGATCTAGCCGCCTTTTGGATCGTCCGAATCTCGTCGAGGGCCCATTGCATGCTAGTAGCAAGATCACGATCCTGGCTCAAATTAGCAAAATCTAGCAGTCAATACCGTTCTACTTACAATATCCTCAAGATCCTCGACAAAGCGAACCTGGTATCCATAACCTGTGAAGAGCGTAACCATTTCCTTGTTGTCCATACAGCCGTAAATTGTCCTCTCAGAAATTTTGAATCCATTAACATGGACAATTGGAATAACAGCTCCTGACTCAGCAGGGTCGATATATTTAGCTGCATGCCAGGCTGTGGCAGTAGGTCCAGTCTCTGCCTCGCCGTCACCTACAATACAGGTAACAATCAAATCAGGGTTATCCATGACGGCACCAAAAGCAACCGAAAGGGCATAACCAAGTTCACCACCTTCGTGAATGGAACCGGGAGTTTCAGCATTGATATGGGATGGGAATCCGTGGGGAGTACTGAATCCAGTGATGAGGTTGTGTAGACCTTGTTTGGTCATAGAATACTGTGGGTAGAAAACTCCCAGACTGCCTTCTAACCAGAGAGAGGCAAGAATTGCAGGCGCTCCATGACCTGGCCCTACAACATAGATCATGTTAAGATCATTCTTCCGTGTGAGGTAGTTAAGGTGTGCGTAAACAAGGGTAAGACCAGGGCATGTTCCCCAATGTCCTAGAAGTCTGATAGACGTGAGTTTTTACTATCACCTCGAGGAAAGAAGATATACCTTGGCTTGATATCATCGAACGTAAGATCTCTTTCCATCATGGCATTGTCGGCAAGGAAAATCATAGCTGGTACCATTAGAGTTTGGGCTTGGTTTCTTCGTAGCGGGGTACTTACCAGCAGCAATGTAATTGCTTGCTCTTCGAAATTCTTCAAGACCTCGTAAATCATTTTCGGAGACTTCAATTTTCTCCAGCTTGACTGCCAGTTCATTGACTATATCTGGGATACCGGATGGCGACGCTTGTGGATTTGGTCTGTCGATTTCTTCACCGGGCATTTTTGTGGTTGTTCTTGGATGACTGATTGAAGGTCTGTGGAGGGGTATTGCAATTATGGCGTATATTCTTGTCTTGCCTTGCCTTTTTATCCAAACAAAGACGGGAAGATAATACAATGATGCAGTGGTAGCGGCCTGACAAAGAAATAGGTGTAGGTTGCTGATTGCGGTGGAGGTGAAGCTGTAGATATTCCCAACATTACAGATAATGCAAAGCAAGTTCCAGGCTAATGGAGGGGCACTGCGTCACAGATGTTACTGTAGCGGCCGATTTTTCGGAATTACGAAATGCAATTTTTACCTGGTCCTAGCCGGGTGAGCAGCTGAGAGCGAGCTTCTGGACTTCCATAAGCTTTTGCACATGTTTTGTGTAATTGGCCGAGCTCGACTGCTTCGTTCTCATCCTCGATCTGTGATGTGATGTGCTTTTGGGAAGTTTGGGGGGAGCAACGTCATAGTTCTACTTGTGGATCTCGGCCCGGTCGGCAACTATGTTCCGAATTGAATGAAATTTCTTTTCACATGTGTTGTTTCTGGTGGAACTTCGGATGATACTGTAGGCTGCAGAGAGTCAGAGACTGCGAAAGGATGTCTCAAAGCAAGTTTCTCGAGATATTTGTCGTTTTGAGCTTCACGAATCACGGAATATTGGTGGTCCATATGTGATGCGGGGTCCACGTCGCACGCGAACCTCAGTCTACATACTGTACGCTCGGACTCGGTTGGCTACGGTTGGCTACACTTTGAGCTCCATGAGCTTCATCAGAATCTATCCGCGTCAGCAAGTGCAGTTATGAAAGTGTCTCCCAGTTGGAAGGACTTTACCTTTTCGATAAAACGGACACCCACAAGAACACCATTCTCGTCCAGGAAATCCTTTACATCCCCGAACAAATTATCTGTCTTGTCCAAACAAGTTAAGCAAGTAACGACTATCTCGGTGTACTTGCGTCCCATTATGGATGGCAGTCGCTCTTGAGCTAACAGGACCAGTGCCCTTTTGGTCTGGAATGCTTTCTTTCGACGATCTGTCATGGCAAAATCAACATTGGTAAACAAATGAAGATTTGGTTTTGACTCTTCTCCTCCTGCCTGGGGTAAGATGAGTGATTCTCCAAGTCCGATCTCCAGTAGACAGACACCCAAGGAGTATATATCGTGCTGCATTACATAATCCATCCCTGGTAGCATACCCTGACGTGTAGGATGGCGATATATGTTTCTCTCCCATATATTGTCTCCCTGAAGCACAGTATTCCCTTCTGAAAATCGAAAGCTTTCAAATCCGATGAGAAAAGCAAAGCGGGAATTCTCGTTTGGCTGGTCGGAGCAGAAGATGAGGACAGTCTCCGGACGAATGTTTTTATGAACGAAACCTGCCGAGTGGACAAACATAATTGCTTTAGCTAGTTGCTTTGAGAGTTCGAATTTGTCGTCAAGTGGATGCCTCTCACTCTTTGATATAACGAACGTTCGAAGAAGCTGTGGCTGCTGCAAGATCTTTGGAATCGCAAATGCAAACCGGGTTGGAGCCAAATCAGTCCCCGGGACTGGATCTTTTACTAACCCCTCACATTTCAAGATACCGAAATTGCTTGGGTCCACATTCCGGAGAATCTTAGCAAGCTTGCAGCGATCGGACAACGTAGACATGCTGCTTTGTTGGTTGACGAGATATCGGCTTTCCTCTCCATGTCCTCGTGCCAGCCGAATTTCAGCGCCCGAATTTTCCAGCGTCGTACATTTATCAAGGAAGAAATCCTCTCGCAAGAAAATCGTCGTCTTTACCTGTGAATCACTGCTTGCTTCGGAAGCGATGGTTTCTCTGAGAGTTTTAAGAATCGAGAGTGGCTCCGTCTTTCCTATGACGACCGGTTGAAGCTGTCGGTCAATATCTTTCCCAGCGGTCCGTAATATGAGGAACCAAGACACATCAAATGACTCTGCCCATTCCTTCAAATCTAATAGAGTGGACTTTAGGTTATTTTTGACGACGACCGCATACTTCGCCCGTTTTGTTTCGCCCCCCTTTAACAATATACCTCGAATTGACCATCCGTCTTCGGACCTAGAAGTTCCAATGATGCTGTCGATGAGCGATACAGCTGCCTGAGCTTTCCTGTGTAGCGCTTGAAGTACAGTATTTTGATGGATCTGATACTCTTTGTCGAGACTTGGCCACACTTCTTTTAGAAATTCCAGCTGACGCTGTATCTTTAGCCATAGTGATTCTATCTGCAGGATTGTTTCTCTAATCTCCATATCCGCATGCTTATATGATTTGCATGTTTGCACCACTACACAACCATATCTAGGAACGTTGATCAGATACTCCGAATCAATAAATATGAGCATGAAGATATCGCATACCTTAGACAGATGTCAACAAGACCTGCAATATTCGCAACTGCATCCATTTTGAAAAGGATCTAGCTCGTTGAGTTAAACACAGGACAGAATTCCTAACCTATATGTCATTCAATAAAAGATCTAGTGCCGAGGAAATCTGATGAGGCTGCAGACTCTACTTATACTTACCATATAGGTTGCATCGGTGTTTAACCGCAGTTTCTGCACCCAGCCCCAAAAGCTACATGGATTCTCAGCCTCACTGCGCAGTTCCATCTATCGAAGCATTGCGCTCATTTTCTTCATAACAAATCTCGAAAACGTTCATCGATATCATCATATCCCTATTGAATCATCCCCCGCTTGCTCTCAAGCTTTCACACTCTGAGGCATATGGGAACTCTGGCTGCTCCGAATCATACGGTTCGACAAATCGAGAGGGGTAGCTCTATGTTATCAGCACTCACCCATGTGAGGCGACCAAATGGCTAAATACGACGACTTTCGCGATTTAAATGATTGGAAACTCGAAACTTCATTCGAAGAAAATCCTCTGTGTTTTGTGCACACATCATATAAGGCAGACAGGGCAAGTGGGATCAATAAAAGGGCGATTGCTGAGAGATGGATTCCTGACCCAGAGCCGCTGGGCAAGGGCGCAAGTGGGATTGTCTGGCTTCACAGGGAATCGAGTTCAGATAAGAGAATGAGGGCCGTGAAGCAGGTGTTCAAGTTCGAACTGGAAAGAGATAATATCGATTACAAGAAAGAGTTGCTAGCATTGACGAAATTCTCCGGGAGGAAGGCGAGAAGTCCCGGCCAGATTGCTGGCATATATACGATATTGTCTAACAGTTTTATAGTTTTCGAAGTTCGAAGTCTTCGTAAACTTTATTGCATGGTTCGAGGACAAATACTGGGTATATTTTGCCATGGAATACTTCCCACTTGGAACACTACAGGGGTTCATAAATGAGAACTTAGTGGAGGACGATGTTCGGATCATTTCCTCTCAACTGATTGCTGGATTAGGAATCATGCACGAAGAAGGATTTGTGCATCGGGACTTAAAACCTCAAGTATGTATTGTTTCTAACTCGCGAGGAATTTGTTTGCAGCCCATCGTCTCCCGCTCAGTCAAACTCACAAGCTAAATCTTGGATGCCCAGAATATTTTTATCGTTCAGAAATCGCCAGAGTGGTGGATTAAGATTGGGGATTTCGGCATCACCAAGCGCTCAAGCAATGTTACTGCTTTACAAACACAGACTGGGACTCCACTCTACCGTGCGCCAGAAATCTCCGGCTTTATCGAAGGCACGACTGAGGATAGCGAAAGCAGTGTATACACCAACGCAGTCGATATATGGTCTTTTGGCTGTGTGGTTTATGAGATGCTAGCTCTTCATGTGCCATTTGCAAATTCTGCCAATGTGGTGGCTTTCTGTAACGGGGGAGCTTTCCCGGCAGCACCTCTGATATTGCGTGCGAGCAATGAAGGACTTAACTTTGTCAAGGGAATCTTGATGCCACACCCTCAGCGCCGCCCCAAAGCCAGTGAGATAGAGAAAGATCCATGGTTATCTGGAGCAGCGCTCCAAAATGCAAGAGAAACGTTAAATCTGCGTAATGCGAAACATTCCAATCCCGATTCTAGCGATATTAGGTTGGAGGCTGGTGCCGATATAGTGCATACAGCATCATTCCAACGGACACCGGCAGCGGGGGTGGCAGCGGGGGTGGCCGTGGCAGCAGCAAATCTGTATAACGGCAAACATTACAACGGCCAGTTCAGCAAGATTGGAGTGGAATCGGTAGAGGGTGATACAGATGTGGTGCTTAGGCGCTCGCAGAGCTCTCACCCGAGTAATTACTACAGAAGACCACTGAGCTTGGAGAACAGAGGGCTCCTTGATTCTTCGGTTGTTGACACGATCAAATCAGATAATTACTCAATCTCAAGAACCGGGCTGACACATATCTACGGTACGACTGCTTCATGTTTCTTCCCAAAGTTGTCTTTACTAAGAGCGAGCAGAACCTACTCCTGGTAATGCTTCAACCATGAAGGAAGCAGAACCCAAACCTACAATTCTGCCTCCACCAAAAGCCACCCAAACAAAAACATCTATCACGAAACCGAAAGTCAAGAACGGCCGAGCCGCTACACGATCATAGAGCGAGCCAGACTCCGACAACGATGTCCTGGAGACATGCTACACACCTCTCGAAATCCACTCCTCCCGTCTTGACAAAGCAGGTAATACCGAACTGCTCGTACAATGGGCTGGTTACCCCCTCGAAAAAGACTGGACGTGGGAGCCTCGCGATAGGTTGCTGCAGGATGCGAGGAGTTTTGTGGAGGGGTATGAGAAGGGACTCGAGGAAGTTACTCCGAGAACAATCATGAGAGCACCCGGTAGTGCTGACTGGGAGGAACTTGACTCAAGTAAGTTCTCCTCAAGTGATATATCTGCATTCTCAGAATGCTGTAGTGACAGTAAGTTCAGGATATCATGTTATACGAGATGAGAAAGAATCATCTGAATTTTGGAGAGAAGGTCGTGTCTTCATGATGATCTGGTCACAGCCAACCGGGGAAACACTTCAAACAGCAGCTGCTCGAGACCATTCCCATGTTAGTAGAACATGGCTCGGGGGGGAGGTATTTAGTGAAATTAGGCGGTTTGTTGTTGTCAGAGATAACCATGGAAACTGTTCATGCTTGTGAGTCTCCAATGACGAACTATTTATATTTTCGGAACCTTATCTAATGGTTGTAACAGAGCTATCCATACCTATAGTGGTTAGGCAAACTTGAAGCCGAACCTCCCAGATCCCGATAACCATGCTATTATCTTTACTTCGGAGTATCCTCCAAAGCCATATAGCTATAGCCCTAGGAAAGGTGTGCTATATTCAGAGGATCTATCCAAGGAGCCAATCAGGGTGTTACCAGAGCGGTCTGATAGAGAAGGAGAGCTCGACCCAAAGTCAAGAATCAATTATACCAGGGTGTATACCGTCGAAAAGAATACTCCTGTTCTCAATATCGGTACTGTCGACAAACGATCCTTGAATGCTCTTCGAGAGGCCTCTCCGTTCAAACCGATGGGCCGCCCTCAAAAGAGAAGGGACCTTAAACGGGAGAACCATTAGGGATTTTGGAAATTGATTAGAAGGTGTAGAGTGAGCAGGTATACCAGATGAGAATATCACACTACGAGAGTACGATACAGACCAATTTCCTGGCAGTCTCAAGTAGGTAGAAATAGAAGTAGAAAAGACCTTTTGTAACCGAAAGGGGGAGATTTTAACGAACACAAAATTTCAACGATGGAGATTTCGAAACTTTCAAATAATAGACTATGTGAATATAGTTCCGTATAAGCTTATGGTACAACTACGGAGACGTTTTTTCCTCACCAAGCAGCACTGGGTTAATGACACGATGAAATTTAATGGAACGACAGTGGGGTTCTCTGGACGTCATCTCATGATGTTTTGGAAAAATATAAATTACAACATGGGAAGGATTATGATACATAGTATCAATCTCCTGAAATCCATTCTCAGAATCGCAGCAATGTACACTTAGACAATCTAAAAGCTTGAAGATTGTAAATGGATGAACCGTAATATACATCACTCCTAGAAAAATAGTATCCTCGGATAAATAACCAGAAAAGTTCAATATGAACCGAAAAGACCAAGTGACTCCGTATAAAGCATATTTTCCTTTAGATACATATGGAGAGAAGACAGATATGCCATCCGTCCTGCTAATGCTCTGATCGGAAGATATGAAAAAAGGGGTCGTGTACAGAAAGCAGTATCCCCAAACACAATTCCCCAACAACAATGACAGCTGCACGAAAGAGATCTCGCAGCATGACTTATGGTAGCACTCATGACAAGACTTAAGTAGACTACTAATGAGTCAGGATGATACAACTCTGCTGTACTACGGTAGAGTCGACTGAACAACCGTCTAACGGATCAAATTGACCCGAATATTGATAAGTGCTTGGGCTTCAGAGACAAATACACGTAGAAAACCAGGCCTGATGCTCCTTCAATTCAATAGATTTTGATCAGAGGATGATGCTCTTTATATTGTCTCTAATCTATTCAGAGATTGTATCTGTAGGAAACGACGGCTGTACTTCCGTGCTAGTGCTGTACTCCACTGCTGAGAAGAGAAAAGTCGACCCGACTAGTGAGTGACGTTCTACTTTGAAGATCCGAGGGCTGGAACTTTGGACGTAATAACTGGGCCCGTTTAACCCCCGTCCAAAGATGCAGTAGCTTCGGGAGCTTATCCTCTTCTGCCTGCTCAAAAGCTGGGCTCGGCTGCTGAATTCCATCTGAATTTGCATCCTAAAGTTGTTTACGGTATGATGCAGCAAGACGATAACTACTTCCCTGCGGGGAGTTGACGTACCCTCCATATACAGTAGTAACTACCATTAGCGTAGCATGATATCACCTAACTAGGTAAATCCCCTTGGTCGTCACTATGAGACTACCAACACCAACCACCACGGTAGGCAGTCGTACTGTACTTGTGCGAAGAAAAGTGACGGTACCACAACGAGCACGGTTAATACAACGTGGAGCTGCAGAGGACTTTACACGTACGTTCGGGCTGCCGTGCTCTGGTCCGATCGGAGGTAGTGTTAGTGTCTGTGTAACGGTTGCAGTGGGGGCAGGCTGTCGGCCGATAAGCAAGTTGAATGCGGAGCCATCGGGGAAAAGTCTCGAAAGCGTTAACTATAGAGCTTCAGCCATCGTTAACTTAAGGTTCCTCAAAACATGAGAAATGTACGTAATTCCTTCGCCGAAGTGCCCTCACATGACTCTCTCTCCAACGCTCTCGGTTTTAAACGAGGGGTAGATTTGCGGAGATGGTTTTTGCTGGCGACCATACATTCACAACTCCTCCGATATGACCTCGACCCAATCGACGATTTTAGCTATGGGGCATGTGGTCTTACACAATTGTGCATAGCCGTGGAGACTCGACTCCCCACGTATGATGTTCTTTGGGAGAACTCGAGTACTCGAGTATTTGCATTCTTTGTGAAACGGTCTGTATTTGCCAGCGGTATTTCTGGTAAATGAGCGGCATACTCATAGCCTGCCAGAAAGGGGACCTACCTTTCACGTATGCACACTCGTCAGACACGGTACATACTTACGCGTACGAAGGAACATGAGGAGAGATACACGGGGAAGGCAGCACGGCGAAAAAAAAAAAGTATGTGAATTGAAAAGATGGAGGAAGGTTTAACGAACGGAAAGAAAGGTCCGACGATTCCCAGTGGCTAAGACCGTCATTGTTCCTGAAGAGCAGGGAGCCTCCGACTCATGCAGCCGTGCATAAGCGGACTCCTTCTCTTGGAAGCCGTACCAGCTGATCGGACATCGACAGAGCTAGACCTCGTCCAAGCCACGACCACGAGGGTGTGAGAAGCAGATAATTCGAACAAAGCGGATTTCCATCTACCTGGGCATTCTGGGGGTACATCTGACTTGTCGCCTGCTACGGCTGAAAGACCTAAGCCCGAACAAAGAAGACGGAAAGTAACATAAGTTCGAGGACCTTCAGTTGCAAATAAACCGAGTCTGCGTTGGCAAGAAGCATAAGGCTAGCTAGTCAGCAATACTTCGAACATCCCCCCAAACCTTACCCTTGCAGCTTGATAAGGCCTCTCTGCCTGCCAATAGTATAGCACGGTCGATGGGATGGTACCGTAAAGTAGACCCTTCACGGACTGACATGGCCTGAGAGCCGTGACAGCGGTTTATTTTGCACGGTCTAGAGATAGACAGGAGTCAAGAAGCAGCCATTCAGAGACTGCATGAAGTAAGGACATGTTCTTTGGAGAGCTGTTACACGTCAACTGATAAAGGCACAGTACTTTCGTAGTATGGCGCGTATTAACTGCCGATCTTAGTGGTCCATTGTCACGGGGCTCTTTCGGTTTGGTTCCGTCCCATGAAAACAAATTTGCGTCAGTTCCCCGAAGCTCAGGACCATGCCGATGACGGTCATTTGGTCTTTTTTCTGCTTCGTGCTTAGCACTTTTCCCCTTTGATATGGTGCAAGCTTCCTACTGTACTGATCGTTGGAACCTTTATATATGGATCTCTGAAATACGGATCCTAAATACGGACCCTATTCACTATTCATTAGCCTGTAGCCCAAAGGCCCGACCCCAATGGGAAGTGTTCTACGGAAGTATTCCTTTCCAGCTATCTCGAGGTGTCGACGGGCAAGGTAGGTCGGAGATATCACAGTAGAATGGAATACGCATGCACTGGAGAGAGACATTCCCATCAATCTCAGTCAGCGCAAGTAGCCGCTGCCGCGTCGCATAATCTGCTGGAAATATGGTTGTGTACAGACTGTAAGTCCGAAACATACTCGACGCTGCTAGTTCTACGCAAACTCGATTTCACGCAGCTTTCCCCGAGCTCCTCTTTCGCCTCACCACACGAAAGGCAAGTCCCTTGTTTTCGCTTATTTCCTTATTTACTTTGACCTCATAATTCGTCTATCTTTCCGCTTTTGTAACTTTCCCATCTGTCTATCTGCTCCATCGCCAGATCTCCCATCTCCCAGTGAATACTTAAACAGAGAACATCCCCTTCTTAAACTGCAGATAAACCAAAATCCGGATCAATTGCCTCTTTAAATTTCAATTCAAATTCTCCAATTACCTCTTCCATTCTCATCTCAGCGTCAGCCCATCCTGGAAGCCACTATTGCCGTACCTGCACCTGCACGCGCACGCGCACCTTTTCCTGCACCTCTCATATTCGGGCAACATTACTTAAAATCTCCCATTTCCCCAGTTTCAATAACTTCTTTTCTGCCTCCCTAAAACATTCTGCTCGATTGGTTGCTGGACCTACAAACTTTTTGTATTTCCATAATACCTTCACGTTCTTTCTTCAACTCAATAGGGGTTTGTCGGTCACTCTGTCTGATCTGAGTTTGTATTCGTGGTGGACTCATCGCCTTGCACCTGTATAGAGAAGCTCTATGCCTCTGTCCGTTACATAGGTTCTCAAAAAGACTAATTTCAGTCTATGGTGCTTTATCGTTGAGACATTCTCCGCTTTGGGTGAATCCAACCTTACTTTCCAATTCCGACCTTCCCTTTGCCATACAAGAAGTCGACGACGCAGAGCATTGACACCCAGTGTGCCTTCACCTTTGCGTACTCTAGAAACGATTTTTGGATCGTCTTACTGTCATTCCTAGCATTGCAGTTGCTAAATTCAAGAAACTATCACCGACACATCTCAATCTTCCATTGGTTGGTTTCTCCGTCGTAGTTGCCGTTCAATGACTGACTGAGTTTAGATAATGGCGACGTTTACTTCTACTAAGACTAAGACGGCTCGCTCTGCCACCGTTGGTGTTCGAGAGCAACAACCTTTATTTGATATTTCCCTAGAATCGATGGGTATTACACAACAAGGTCTTACGCAGCAAGAGATTGTTCAAATTACGCTGTCAGGTCCCGCACTCTTCCTCACCATCCTCGGAATAATCCTAAGCATCAACCTTCTACAACCCTCACATACATGTACCGCTATCGCCTTGGCGCCTATCCCTTGGTTTATCTACAATGACTACCGCAACTTCCTATCTTTGGGTCCCGGAGGCACCCCTGCTACATTCCGCGGATATATGAGAATTACCTACCTTCGACTATTTGCTCTCGCCGATCCGTACACTGCTCCCAAAGCCACTGCAAACACCAAGCCAGTCACTGGCTTCTACGCGCAAACGGACCTGAAAATCCCACACCGCACCGGGCCGCGTCCTAAAGTTGCTGGTATCGCACCTCAAAGACAAGTTAGCCAATACGGATCTCGGGCGATGTACCTCCTCCTCCGAACCAGCCTTGAGAACCTCGCCATCAAGCTGAACGACAAAATCAAGACAGGGACCTCTTGCTTCGAAAAGAAAGGCCTTGCCCTCTTCGCCCGCAACATCCAGAATGATACATGCGGAGGAGAAATATGTCACGTGCACCACACCGACCACAGCATGCACTTGAACCTCCACCCAGACGACGCAAAGATTGTCCTAGAACAGGGTTGGGGAGAGAGACATCCGCTTGCTGATGGCGCTGGCAAGTGGGTTCCACGATGGGTCTCGGAAAGACTGGCACCAAAAGTTGTTCCCCAACAATTCCTCATGATCTACGCACCTAGAGATAGAGCTGAACTAGAAGTCGTCTCTCATATCATTGAAGCTGCTGCATACTGGGTTAGTGGTGAGCAAATCACGCTACCTATCGAAAATGTTCCTGTGGGGGCGAAGGAAAGTCCTGCTGCATGAGGATACAACTGGACGTTAGATGTACTATTACAGATAGAAGGGGGTGGCATGTGGGAAAGCAATGATGATTACGACGGTACGAATATGGCATGGCATGGCATGGAAAGATAGCGATGATGGAATTGATAGTTTGTCTGTTGAGCGGGAGTCAAGGTCATAAATTGTTATTTTAACTGCCCAGAGAAATACCTTTTGCACAATATCAAAAAAACTCTATACTGATGCATTTATCTTTCGTGTGTCTGTTATGATATCATTTCGTACTTGCTACTTGGGTTCCATAGCATGCCCTTTCTCCCAAAATTTCACCCAGCTCCTCTGGATGCACCGCACTACAGCTATCTGGTCTACAGCTATCTAGTCAAGTGTCTGGCTCGTAAGCTTTGCATATAATTGGCACGAAGGAAGATGGACGGAAAGTATGGGCAGGTATGGTATAGGTCATATTTTTTTATTTCAGGTGCAGAGAATGATATCTCTCATACATTGTTTTAATTTCTGATGTCCTCCTGAGACAGATATCAAAGAAAAACTGCGAATCCCGCTCGGGAAAAGGAAATGTAAGTGACTGTGATCAATCTATTCCACCGAACACATCCCTTTGAATCCCTTCCTGCTAAATACCCTACTTGCATGCCCATATCCTACCATACCCAATTGACAAAAGAAAGAAGAAAAAAAACGCTGTGCGAGCGCAAATCACTATGTGTAACCAAAATTCATTATCATCATGCCTTGTTCTCTCCCACTACGGTCTCCTAGCATCGCACTCCTCAAGGAATCTATAAATTCCTTCCAAACCCTCATATTCCTCTGACGAGGAATGATGTTCATACTCGCTTATTTTCTCGAAATACGCCGAGCCGGTTTCGCTTCCACTCGCACTCTCCATGCTCTCGTAGCCTTCGATCCAAGGATTGTCGATGTTGACATCTTCATACTCGTAGTCAAGGCCAGTCTGGGAACGAAGTGAGCCAGCGGGTGACGTCAAGATGGATTCAGGTTCCGGCTCCGAATCGGCTTCTGCGTCAGATGTCGATGCGAAGGGGAACATGAGTGCCATTTGACAGCCCACGCTTTTCTCAAAATCAGGATCCTGGCGTATGATACCGCGCTGGACGCCGACTTCGTCGCAGAGGGCTTCGACGGTTTCGGCGTCGCAGCCCGGGAAGCGAACACGCAGGGTGTGCTGGTTTTCGAGAGTGATGGGGAGATCGCCGAGGGTGGATAACTTCTTGAGGTCGTTCATTGTTGTGGCGAGGTCTTTGAGCGCGCGTGAGAAGTCGACGGAGAGGATGTCGAGGAAGCCTTCGGTGTTGAGACTTGGTGCGGCTTGGGTGGATTTTTGCATTTGGATGCCGAAGGGAGTGGCAGTGGCAAGTGGGGAGAGAGCGGTGACGGTTGGGTTGACGGGGAAATCAATGAAGGAGCCTGGAGCCGTAACAGTAATGGACTTCATCTTTCGGCTAGCTTCCTCTTGGACAGCGGACACGGCGCGGAATCGCTTCTCGCCCATGGGAGTCATGCCGTCGAACTGTGCCTTTTGTCCCGAAAGCCAGAATGCTCGGACGGCTTGGGAAACATTGTTCACGACTTGCGCTGGGGCTGCGGGTGAGTGGGAGAAGTATCGTGCTCCTGCTCGACCGCCTCCTAGACCATAGCCGCCTGCGGTTCTAGGGAGAGCTCCACCTGTGAGGTTTGGTCGCAAGGTGGAGGCAAATGGTGCTCGGGTAGTGAGACGAGCGACAGCTGTAGCTGTGTTGGACTTTGGGAATGATGCACGGTTGTATTTGGCTGCATTCCCACCAGTGCTCATGAACCGCTTAACGGCGGAATTGACAGCACTCTGTGTTGAATACCATCGTCCTTTGTTCTGACGGATGAGAGCAGCTGGGTGGATGGGATGACGTGGTGTGCTTCGAACGAGAACAGGTTCAAGTTTCGTGATGGATCTTCCGGTTGTTTCTGCTATGCGTAGTTTAATCAGTTTTGTAGTCCGTTGAACTACATTTCTAAGGCGCAGGTCAGTACAGCAAGTTGACGGTGAGAGCAATGAAGCCCTCGGGGGGGATGCTCTCGGGGAAGAGAGACGTACTTTAGCATTCTCACGGCTATAGGCGCCCAGATGCCTCCGGACGACGCCATGGTGACTGCTAATTGATGAAGTTGTTTACTTGTTGGAATGTTGTTTGGACATTGTGGAGAGATCTCGAACAGATGGGGTACTTATCGGGGTCCTGTACATTCGCCACTCTGCTTAGCCACATTACATTATGCGGAGCTAATGTGGCTTGAACCTTGTCCTCTCGGGATTTACCATTTTCCGATGCACTAGTTGCAAGCGAGAAAAATAATTCTTGACCTCAAGCTTCAAAAAGATTTCGTATCTTCTTCACCAAACATTTTTCATCCCACAACAAATCGACGACAATGCGCTTTGCGCGCTGCATTTGTCGTTGCAACATACTGCATTCTTTTAGCAGCCGGGTTGTGCATCTTTAAATATATTAGTAAGTTCTATACTCCACTACCTGTCCCCTCCAATTTCCTCTAATGATGAGAGCAAACACACAAATGAACAATCCAACTCTTACATCACAATGGGGATTTGTATTTAATTCTGAGCTATCACAACCTCTGTTCTGATTCTAGCAATAAATGCTTGGGCAATTGACTGACTCGCATCATAGGGAACCCTTATTGCTACATAACTTACTGCTGCTCAATGACAATTCTACAAAAGGTTCGTTTAGCTTTCCTTTAACTCTGTTTCCTGCTCTTGGGGGTGATGATCAACCACATTGGAAAGGCATTCCTCATTCCGAACTACTATGTCGAATCCTTGATTTAAGTTTCAGCCTTGTCTGACCCATCTCACTTGATGCCAAAATTTTATGGACCACTTGCTGTTGTACATAGCTAACATGCATTGGCACACAGGTACATAGCTTCCCTCCTTGGATCATCAATGGCCTTGCATTATATGACGAACTTTGAACGAACGGGCGGACAGACTGCGCACTCTTGCTCCTATCTCTCATCAAAGCAAGGCGTACAAACCTTGTGAGGGGTAGATAGCATAGAAGTGCTTGTTGAGAACTCGTCAGCTGATTCAATGCATCATGGCTTATGGATCATTACGATCCTTCAACCAAATCTGGAATGCTGTTGCTAACTTCAGGCTCTCTAGGTAAACATCATTTTTTCTCCGTTGCTGTCGTTCAGGACCATTGCATGAAATGATGAAACTTATTCACACTGTTTGAAGTGAACTATGTTCACTCATGAACGCACTATAAAAATCTGATTTAATGAGGTATGCTCCAAGGAAACACCAAGCCACAAGAAGAGCATCAGCTAATTATTGTCTAGCCTGACACTTGCTTCTGGTTCCTTGCATATTATCACCTTGAGTGAAGCATTTATAGATGGGAACATCTGCTAACGAGTTTTCCCGCACTCAGGTAAACCACGCTTGAACTTGCTACAAGGGACTTTGCGCGACGTAAGTTGAAAAATCTTTCTCTCTCGTCACACCCTTTTGCTCTGATGAATCCAAATATTCGCTGTGTTCTTTCTGAGTCAATCATTGACGAAAAACATATTTCACCTTGGAGAACTGATCATGTTTTCATGCTCCATAATTTCAAATCTGAATGTATTTTCTTGGACCAACGCTGACCATAATAGATCATTGTATTGTAGTGGAAGAGCTCGTTGAGAGAATTAGTGGAGAATAGTAGTAATATAGCAATAGAAACAGTTCTTATGTACTCGTTTTGGATGATAACATGTGTGACTTGAACAGTGATTACCATGTCTCCAAGCTTCGACCTCATACCTCTCCCTATGCTTAAACACGGACCACGGACCACGAATCTGCTCACGCAATCCCATGGAGTAGAGATGGCATATAGCTCATGCTTCCTGCTTGCTATGCTTTTGATTATGTATATAGAAGAGTAGGGGTATAAGTAACATAGTCCGCATTACATTCGCTGACTGGCAGCAAGCCAAGTATACAGGTCGTCGTGAGAAATCCTCCATTGCATGTCTGCAAAACGCCATTGACCCAAGGGGTATTTACCCAAGATTAATGACCAACAATAAGTAAAACATTCGCTATTATCTTTGATCAAAATGACCTTTTTCGTCGTCCATCTAATCAAAGACCCCATCCATCGTATCGAGCAAAACCACTCATTAACCAATATAACCAACCCCACACATGAATATGCATCTGCCGCCATGAATGTTCGTCGCTCGTTTTCGTTCCGTACCATACCGTGTCGGGCCATATGTACAACCTCCCATCTTATCCGTCATAGATGTCATTGTTTTCGTTTAACATGTTTATGTTTTCTTGTCCTTTAGCGTAGTGTTGCGCTACACGCGGCTTAGGAATTTGTTGTTTTCGACTTCGCCGGGGGAGGGGGTGCGGACTCGAGGATCCAGGCGTTGACTACATGACCCTCGACCCAGCCTTGAGCTGGGAGGGAAGCATTGTCCTTGAGGAGTTTTCCCATGTAGTTGATTTTGACGTATTTAGGAGGGGAGAGCTATGGTTTTTTCAAAGTTAGTTGTTTCTGCCCAATAGAGATCGTTAGTGGGGGAGGGGAGGCTGTGTGCTACGAACCTCAAGCTTGTGGGTGATCTTCCTGATTAAGGATTTCAATGAGTCGTCTTTCCCCGTGCTGAATATCAAATCGCCATGAATGCCGTCCTGGAACCTGGCCCGCACATCAACCATTTCCTTGACCTTCGCTTTGCCCTTGGCTTCCCTCCGCCTCAATGCTTCCTCATCTACCTCCTCGCTTTCCTCCCCTTCATCATCCACCTTCCCCGCCCCCTCGTCCTCCTCATCTAAAATATTAGCCGGATCGCTAACCACCCATTCAGGCAAACTGTAATGTTCCCCAAAACTATCATAGCACCCTCCAGTCGCCAGATCTCCCTGCGGAATCGTCACCCCCACCGCATTTAGAATCGTCTGTGCAGTCCCCACCCCGCCATCCTCGTCCCCTTCGTCTCCACCCTTCCACATCACGCTCAGCGCACTATTGATCGCCTGCCATATCTCCGCTCGCCCTGATACCCGCGTGTCGAAGAACTCGAGACGTTCGCGATCTAGTTCCCGGCGTGTCCACATCTGGTTGCTGCTCATCCATACATGGGGCCGTAGCGGGCGGTTCAGATGTTGGTTCAGAGGTACCTGGTGGCGGCGCCGGGGTGGGGAGCTCGATGCGGCGGCTGAGTTGGTGGAGGTGTTAGTTGAAGGACGGGGAGGGCCTGCATTGCGCGATTGGGGGCGTGAGGACGAGGCTATGGCTTGGGAGGATGTCGAGGCGCCGTTGTAGGTCGCCGGAGGGCGGGAGAGACAACAGCCCTAGGAGGAGGAGAAATGTTAATTTTGGGCATGCGCCCGGTTGGTCATGATGACCGGAGGACATGGCGAACTTACCATGCCGTCACATATGCTGCTTAAAAAAAATCGTGCGCGCACGTATGTACAATATTACTTCAATTGAGGTCGTAGGTTATTGAAAAGCATGCGCCAACAGTTGAGAGAAGGCTAAGCTATAATGCCACATGGGACGAGTAGAATACCGGACATGCGCTTCGGGCTGCAGTGATTCAGCGAGATGTTGATATAAGAGAGTTCGAGCTTGTGGGGAAAATTGAACGAGTGTGGTCTTCGGTAGCAAGTTTGGGGATGGTACGATGACAGGACAATAACAGATGCATGCAGGAATAGGATTAGCGACGCATAGTACTACGGCAGTGAGGAGAATTTCCGAGGGGTTGGGGACAGCAAGAAAAGATATGATGATATAAGTGCTTCTTGAACAATATAATGAAGATGTACCTTAACAGAAGGTCGAAAAGTGATGGTCATGGATTGGAAGTTGGACGTTTTGGCAAGGGCTAGACAGTGCTAGACTAGACGGGGCCAGGGTAGCGTCGTTGCAGGCTCCCGGTGATGGGATTAAATATCACACTAAAAGGTCCATTGTCTAAGATGAAAACCAACTTTTATGTCCTCTTATAACTTTTCAACAACTTGCTCAATTGAAGTTTAAAAAATATCTCAATATTCCAAAAGGCTAGCTCTATACTTTTTGTATACAGAAGGCATCGCAATTTTAACTATTAAAATTTATATGCAAAGTTGAATACTGGGTGTGACATTTATCCTCATCGTTGGGGGGCAGGGTGGGATGAATGAGGGTCTAAATTTGTACCGTGTGCTGATACCGAGCTGGACCGAGCTGCTCCCGTGCTCGGCGTAGATCCTTCAAAGCTCTGCTTCCTCTTCTGCATCGTTCAGATGCTGCGGAGATAGATCGTCTATTCGGCCATTTGGCTATTTTGAGGCTGGAGCGGCATCACAATCATCAATGGGTCCAATGCTATCTACATCTCCCTCCTTGAATCACGCAATCCCCTCATTCTTACGGCATACTTCAAAACTAACACCCTGCCTGCAGAAAATCATGCATAATCACACTCCAAAAAACTCTAGCATGTCTTCTTTCAGAAGTACGATTCAGTTGTTGGCAGAACCAGACTGGTCCACTTCCTGCATGTTCCACTTTCAGTCCCAATCTATTCTCAAGCCATTTCCAGGTACGGAGTTGTGGAGATGGATGATGAATTTTTTCCTTCTTTTTTAACTATCGGATGAACCTTGATGTGTCTCATGCGGTGTTTGATGTGGAATTTTGTGTGGTTGGCTGGCGTCGTAGTCCTGTACTCGAAAGAAGAGTAGGAATATCAGTGATCGCCATAGCTCAACCCAAGCTAGTCCCAAACCAACCTTAGTCTGCTCTCCCCCAAAATCCTCGCCGCCAAAGGTCCGTACCCACAATAATTTCTTTCCCATCTTTCAGCCTTCTATCTTTCTTTATCCATCCGCATCTGCACCTCCACCTCCACCTCCACCTCCACAACCACTTCCCCAACTTCACACCGATTACCGCGCAACGCAAACCCAAAACACAATGGACGACTCCTACCAAGTCCCAGCCTCCAACCCGCAGCCTGTCGCAGCGCCCAATCCCTACGGCGGCGCATCCGGCGTGCTCGGCGAGGGTCCCGCGATCAAGTACTCGTGCGGCGACTGCAACACGAGTGTTTTGTTGAAGAGAGGCGATCCCATCCGGTGCAAGGAATGTGGGCATCGTGTGCTTTATAAGGATAGAACGGATCGGTATGTGTTTGGTTTCTTTTTCTTTGATGATAGCGGGGGCGAGGAGGGAGCAAGATGGTTGAGAAGGGAAATGGCGGGTGATATGGTGTGATCGGAGCTCTGGCAGAGGAAAGGAAGTGGTTGCGTAGCGTAAACTGACTTGAGTGTGATAGTATGGTCCAGTTTGAGGCTAGATGATTCTGGGTTGATGTCGATGCGATGAGCGAACGGAGGCGAAACGGCAGCGATGCGTAGGCCGGCAAGTCTACGAGCGATGGGTAGAATGGATTCAATAAAAAGTCGTGTCTATCAACCGCAGATGGACAGGAACGAGACGAAAATTGGTGTTTGAAAGCGATATCCAAGAAAGGTTGATGATTTTGACAGTGGCAGGCGCATGGGGAATCTTAGAATCTCACAATAGCACATGGCGGCGAGCATATCTATAATTACAATGAGTCGGAAAGACCAAACATTAAATTTTGTGTGCTGGTTTCATTTTCCTACACAGAGTTTTCTATCCTTTTGGTGACATGGTATCAGTGATGCGCCGTTCATGCTATTTTGCCCCTAAATAACTCCCTTACCCTTACCGATGATTCTTCCATTTTTTCTGAATTTCTCACCTACTATAGGTTCATTTGACTGGTGCGGAGATATCGCGTGAAGCTGTGATCATCCGAATTAGAAGGGCCTCCTGCATCTGCCAAAGCAGCTTTATATCTTGTGCTCAACCCCTCTGCATCCTCTCCCGCATCTTCATCATCCCCTGCCTCCCCATTGTCATCCGAATCCTCCATATCACTCAGCGTATCCATCTCCGTAGTCGGCTTAGCATCTGGTGCAGTCTTGGGTTTCGAAGAAGACCGTTCTCCCGAAACAGCCATATCCTTCATCAACTTCCCCAGCTCCTTCTCTCTCTCCATTTTCTTCTCATCATCTCTCGCCTTCCTCCTCCTCTCCAACTCCGGTTTATAATCCCTCTCGAATTCCTCCGCTTTCTCTTGTACCGCCTCGAAAAACTCTTCCACTCCCTGTCCCGTCATAGAACTCACACCCACTACTTTCAGATGGCTGTAGAACTCCTCCAACATCAAGCTCATGCTGTTTAACAAACTCCCCATATATCCACTTCCACCGCCCAGTCCTCCCGCGCCTCCTTCCATACCACCGAAACTTCCCGCCTCCTCTTCTTCGCGCAACGCTGCTTGGAATGCTTCGAAGTCCGTCATCCATTCCTTGGCGAACTCGGCATCCTTCACATCCGTCTTGTTGAACACGAGGATCATGGGTAGTTTCGTCTTGTACAATATACTGCATGCATACAACATGTTACTCATAAACGTGCTTGTGCTTGCCGTTCGCGGAGTATCAATGATATACGCTACGACCGTTGGGAACGTGCTAGCCAGAGAATCCAGTAAGATGCTTCCTGAAGCACTCCAGACGAAAACTTCAATTTGTCCAGGTGTATCGACAAGGATATGTTCAATGGGTATATCGGTAGGGCTTTCCGGGGCGCGGGAAGTACGTTTCTCGAGAAGCGTGAGGATCTGGTCGATTTTGGTGGCAAAGAGATTGAGGGATGTGAGAATTCCGCCGTTGGGTCCGAGGTTGTAGGATTTCATTACTTCTTTGTAATTTACGCTGTCGCGGATATCGATATTGCTATCGAATGGAACATTGCGTACGGCGGGATCGAGGTTAATGACGTATGGAGGTATTTTTTGGGAGTGCAGGTAGGAGTTTATGCGTTGCATGAAGGTGGTTTTGCCAGAGCCTGGAAGAGGTATGTTAGTGAGCGCATCTGGTAATATTGGAGCGTGGAGAATTTACCGGCCATGCCGACGCAAACGATAGAAACAGGCTTCTTCGCCTGGGTATTTGTAGTTTCGCTCATGGTGTATGTTGCTGTGATAAGTGAAGTGGTAGTTATCAAAGGGAGAGTTTAGGCGGGGTATCAAGTGGGATGGAGTGAGGAGAGGTCTTGTCAAAAAATAAATTCCTACCGCATCAAGATAGCGTTCCCGAGATAAGAATAGCTCGCTACCAAGGCGACCATTATTTTTAAGCTTTACATCACATCACGTCAACAAACACCTTCAAAATGGACGGGTTAGATGAATTCGAAAAAGCATTAGCCGCAGAAAAGGCGGAGAGGGAGAGAAGTGAGAAGAAGGAGCGCAAAGATAAAGATAAAGAAAAGAAACATCGGCATCATCACCGAAGACATCACCGCTCGCGCGACGACGACGAAGATGAGGAGAGAGACGACCACCGACATAAACGATCACGGCATTCCACACACGACGACGGAGATGACCATGAAAGGAGAAGTCACAAATATACAAAAACATCAGACCCAAAAGAAGATCTACCAATTCCCGATGAAGAAGAGCCGGAGGCCGATCCGAAAGCTACTCGCGATTCCTGGATGACCGATCCCTCTGCCTTGGAATTCGATTACACGCAACGAGGAGCAGCGAAGCCTAAAAACCCAGAAGTGCCCTCAAAGCCAGATTATGATCTAAAGATACATAAAAATGAGCTCAATCAACATTTGCAAGACCTGAATGTTGGCGCGAAGAAATTGGATGACATTGATGCAGATCATGAAGTTTCTTATACCTTTGGAGACGCTGGAGCACAATGGCGGATGACCAAATTGAAAGCAGTTTACACGCAAGCAGAGCAGAGCGGAAAATCGGTAGATGAGGTTGCTATTGAGCGATTTGGAGGTTTACGAGAGTTCGATGATGCGCGAGAAGAGCAAATTGAATTGGACCGGAGGAGGTTATACGGAGATGGTTATGTCGGGAAGGAGAAGCCTAGTGGGGAGTTGTTTCAAGAAAGGAAATTGGATTTGGGGATTAGAAGGGGTTCGAGATCACAGCAGGATGATGAGCCTTTGGATTTACCTCAGGGTAAGGTGATGGAAGAAATACCTGCGCCGGCTACAACTGTACCGCTCGATGTTACAGCTCTGAACCGATTGAAGGCGCAAATGATGAAAGCAAAACTCAAAAATTTACCGGAGGCCGTCAAACTCGAGGCTGAATACAATGCTGCAGCCGCTGGTGTAGCAAACCAAATAGAACCTGGCGTTGTTGTTTTGGGAAAGATGGATAATAGGATGATGGCAGGAACCCGAGGGGAGGTGACAGCAATTGACAACAAGAAAGGCCGCGAAAGAGGTCTGGTAAAGGAGAATGAAGATATGAGTATCGAAGATATGGTCCGTGAGGAGCGCCGGACCAAAGGACAAGCTGGAGGCGCCAGCATGCGAGCAGCTGAACGCATAGCAAAAGATGCTAAATTCGATAATGACCTCGACTACATGGACGACAATGCAGATAAGCTTGCGAAGCGTGTGCAGAAATCCGAGGTCAATTTGCGGAATACTGCCATAGGAGAATTTCAAAAGATGAACCGGATCCTGGACAACTGTCAACTCTGCCATCACGAAGACAAGAACCAACCTCCCGTTGCGCCGATCATATCTCTGGCTACACGGGTCTACCTTACGCTCCCGACGGAACCGGAGCTGAGCGAAGGTGGTGCTGTCATTGTGCCTATCCAGCACCGGACAAATCTTCTAGAATGTGATGATGACGAGTGGGAAGAGATTAGAAATTTCATGAAATGTTTGACACGCATGTACCATGATCAGGGACGGGATGTGGTATTTTACGAAAATGCCGCAGCGCCACAAAGAAAGATGCATGCTGCCATGCAGGCCGTACCACTGCCCTATAGCCTGGGGGAAACAGCACCGGCCTTTTTCAAGGAGGCCATCCTGTCTGCCGATGAGGAGTGGACACAGCATAAGAAACTGATTGACACTGCTGCACGCGCGCGAGATGGTCTGGGAAAACTCGCTTTCCGGAGATCAATCGCTAAGGAGATGCCGTACTTTCACGCTTGGTTTGAGATTGATGGTGGCTTGGGACATATTGTGGAAGACTTCAATCGCTGGCCTAGAGGGGATCTGTTTGCGAGGGAGATCATTGGTGGAATGCTGGACATTGAGCCTGATGTCATTAAGCGACAGGGCCGGTGGAATCGAGGGGATAAAAGACTCGAGGGGTTCAGAAAGCGCTGGAAGAAGTTTGACTGGACTAGGGTCTTGACCGATTCGTGAATGACACTAAACCCTCTCAAGTTATATAATATCTTTCTGTACAAGTACATAGGCGCAATGGACAAAAACGGATCGGAACGTTGTTCTGTTGGTAGTTTTCGTTTGTGGATCACCGGGCCGGCTTCCGATTCGAGCTCCGGTCTCTTTGATACAACTTCAGTGCTGCCATGTGATATCCACAAGAGTGAAATTCGACGTACTGGTTACTTGTGTTAGGCAAGGAATTGGGCACCTCAGACTTATCGCGGAAACGATCCGCCCAGGCTGTTGTGTCCAACATAACGAATCATTCCACGAGCCGTCAGTCAGGCACGACGTAATCATTTCCTGGCCCCCAAAAAACGTTTCGTGGAAAGTGACAAAGTCTTCGGATAAGAGGAAGCAGCACAGAAAATTTGGTTCAAATCTCACCACATGCAGCTTGCCACTGCATGGAATCCTTCTAGAAGCATATTTTCGTACCCTTGTGTATTATGCTGTACATAAATCCTCATGATGATGGGTGTCGTTTGTGAATCACCGCATTAGATTGACGGTTGTCGTACTCCGTCCCATGTTTTCCTGTCGTTTTTGTGCCAAAGATAGGGAACTCTCGTTGCGATGCCGGTACTTTTGTGCCTCGCCGGGCTTTAACATCGGGCTTTAAGAACGGTGAAGCTCAATGGCCTGGTGAGTTACGGTAAGTAGTGGTATGTCGCAGTCACTTGGCACAAAAGTCTTGTCCATCCGCATCATATATCAGATTTCCTCCGCTTCGGCGAATCTTGGAGAGGTGGTTATGTCCCGCAGTAGATTGAAACTCCTCGGTCACATCGGGCAAAGGTGCAAATAAGCATGCACGCATCGTGTTCGGTAATGTTCTGGTGTAAGGCAGGTACCCATACATCCTGTTTCGAATCGTCCTGCTGAAACTGATTGGGGTTTATCCTTGTACACTGTCATGTACGAAGTATGGATAAATTGCTTCGTTCCTGAGATAGAAGAGATGAAGGGTTTGCCGACAGCATGATTCGGGTGTGACTACGACCGTCTCACTGTAGGAAACCACGAGGCTGAAGGGCGATGGTGGATAGCTGGTTTAGGGTGCGGGAGATGGCATGCATACATCGATCCCAAGCCTCATTGGTTCTCCCTCCCTTTCCTGCTTCGTACAATGCAGGGAAGGAGATCCAAGATTAGAAAATGGATAAAGTTAGGATGTGAGAGTTATGCTAAGACAAGACTGAATTCTGGTTGGATAATGTTCCGCTTCAATTGGGTCCCGCTCGCTCCGTGAAAGGAATCCTTGACCCATTTACCGTAGCATTTTGCTGTGAACTCCGTTGCTCGGTTATATGAGGAACGAGGACTTCTCGAAATAGATTCCCCAATCCTCCGCAGATTCAAGTTGAGTTACTGTAATTTTGGTGGTGTGAGTACTCTCACATCATTTCTAATCCAGACCTAGACAGATATAGAAGGTCGATAACAGTCCTACCTGCAAATTTCCACGGCACCCTTCATGGAAAGGAGTGCAGCTCGATGACTGCATCTTAGCTAGGATTGATTTTGTTCTTGAATGCTGAATACTGGTCGTTTTGCCTGCGGCATATAACTTAGATCATGACTGCGATGTCGAAGTTCTTTTGGCGTCCAAGGTCGTACCTGAAGATGATCAGTCTTACTTACATACATACAGTATTACGCTGTGGAAGGAAAATCGAAGCTTCCAAGCCTTCTATATTTCTTCCATCGCTTGGTCCAGCTACCGGTAGCAACATACCGTCTGCCGCACCTGCCACCACCCTTACCTTACCAGGGAGGCAGTGAACAGACGAATTAAACGGCTAACACGCGAAGGATGCATCTCACCCTCATTACCTAGTTCCAAAAGGCCATGTTGTGCATAGAAGAAAAAGGCGAGATACGTCAGGCACACGGTGGTCGTAAACGCCAGGAATCGTGAGACTTGCTTTATGCCGAATCTGTCCACTACCTCTTTGGAAGAGCAGAGCAGATGGCGAGGGTCCATCTTGTCGTTGAATGTACTTGGTATGATTAGTGGTTTTCGACTCAGGATCCTCGCACACCGAGGGTGTATTTAAAGATGAAGGGCTTGCCATATACAGCAAGGGCTGAGTGTATGCAATGCATGAAATTAAAAGAAACAGCACCAACGCCTGGAAGGAACTAGGCTCGGGGTGTTGCTTTAATGAAAAGGCTCATGATGCTTGGTGGGCAGCGCATGGCAGAGGCAGGCCGTGGCAGGTAGAACCGCACGTCGTAGACAGTAGACGGTAGACGGTAGAAGTAATAGAAGTTACGAAGGTAAACTCAAAGAGGGGATTGGAATAACAAGAACCCATTCCAGCCTCA
The DNA here is from genome assembly GCA_002242865.1 of Clarireedia sp. CPB17. Classification (NCBI taxonomy): domain Eukaryota; kingdom Fungi; phylum Ascomycota; class Leotiomycetes; order Helotiales; family Rutstroemiaceae; genus Clarireedia; species Clarireedia sp. CPB17. The sequence goes on from LLKJ01000422.1 coordinate 41,041, forward strand.
GATTCAAGGTGGTGGACAACTGCTGAATAACCAACTAACAGTCCTTCGTACGGAAGGTAATATCTTATGAATTGATTTTAATGTACCTTTTGCTTCTGGTTTTGGACTTGGCTGGGACTTTGGGACTTTGGGACTTTGGGACTTTGGGACTACGACGTTTCTTTCACCTCCTGTACTCATTCACATTCACACGCATACATCTACTCGTTCGCGCTCCTTCCTACTCGTCCTGTCCTGTCCTCTCCGCTCCTCTCCCATCTCTCCCATCTCTCCCATAACATAAACCCACATCACCCAGACCAAGACCAAACCCAAACCCAAACCACCCCCAGCTCGCAGCCTCACAAACTTATTCCGACAGACCGACCCCGATCGATCTACTGTTTCTACTTACTACACCTACACTCACTCACTCACTCACGACTCACCCAAAGAAATTTGGCTTCTCCCCTTCTTTAATTTCTACCCTTCCAAGTTTGGTCCCTTCCTTACATTTAACTCCACTTCCGCAGCCCGCACCTTTCGAGAAACGATATCCCTCATCCCTCGCCTTTTCGTTCCGTTTCCCTTTACTGCTCGCTATTCCATCTGGTAAACGAGAAGAACCGCCCTTTCGCTTCCTCCCCTTTCCCTTTAGAGAATCAACGCTCGGGAAAGAAGGCTACTGTCGGATTTCATCCATACCGCGAAAAAATTAATAAATCCCGAGAGCGATAGTTCGACGGAACTGCGACAGAAACAGGTTCGTCGATTTGTTAAAGAGAAGTCATCGTACTGTACCGCGTTTACGTTGTCGTGAAAAGAAAGAAAGAAAAACATTCCGGTTTCGAATAGGTCGACTTGTCAGCGACCGTGTCATTAGAAATATGGCACAGCAACAACAGAATAGAAATAGCCCACATCTAAATCACCTCCATCAAAACGGTTCCGCGCCGTCCTCGCCATCAATGTCAAATTCGCAACAAGGTAATCCGTCGCGTCAGGCCGTCAGTTATCCAAGTCCAACCTCGTATCCTTCGCCTTCTTTGTCGACTTCGCAGCAGTATAATTACCCGCCACCAGCTGGCCAGCCAGTGAACGAACCGTATCGCGCGAGTCCGACCGGCAGCAACGCTTCCTTACCTCTTCCAAGTATGCGCTCCTTAGACCCTTTGCAGCAGCAGCAGCAGCAGCAGCAAGCTGCGCAGCACCAGATGGGCTCACCTTTACCTCCGCCTGTCGCACAAATGGGCGCTCCATATTATGGTCCTCCAGGTCATCAAATGGGCCATCCAGCTCATCATTATCCTAACGTTACTTCGGACCCGAATATGCGATATCCCATCTCTGTCGATGCTAGAGTTATGAGCGGCGGTCGTCATAAGAAGGTAAGTAAAATCGACTTCATCCTGGTTTCGCGTTTTTCGAGTCTCGTCCTTTGCTAATGGTGGGTTTCATTCAGGAAATCAAACGTAGGACCAAGACAGGTTGCTTGACATGCAGAAAGAGAAGAATAAAGGTCAGTTCACGATGTTTCCATTTCGGTACATAATCGAGGTAATAGATTGAGGTTGAAGTTGAGTTTCCTCGCGATGGAATCTTTTTCGTCTATATGCAAGCGAATCACCTAAGTAGGCGAAGGCACATGAGCGAGCGAGCGAGACGAGCGACCTTGATACCAGACCCACGAGATTTATCAATTTTCGCGAGCAATTTTGTTCGCGGATTCATTTCGCTATTCGTTGATAAAAACATCGCCAACACCATCACTGTCGCTATCCTAAACTAAAACTCTGCTAACCTTATACAAACAGTGCGACGAACAACACCCCGCATGTCGAAACTGTCAAAAGTCTAAACGTGAATGCTTGGGCTACGATCCAATCTTTAAACAACAACCAGGGCCCGCGGCCATTCAACCTGCTCCTAGCTCTGCGCCTGCGCAAGCTTCCGCTGTCGCGACGGCGAACCCATACGGTCACCAGCCTCAGATGCTGCACAGTTACGGACCAGCATCCATGCCTTACGATCCCGCCTTATCAGCTGGCGCATCAGCCTCTGCTGGCCAACATTTTGATTATTCATCTGCTATTGATCCAGCTTTAGAGGCTGCTGCACCACCTCCTGCTGCTGCAAACTTCCACAATACTATACCAGGTATGCCAATCTTTCGCGATATAAACAGAGATATGCAAAGTGCAAGCCCCTACTCATCTGGGGCATCCGACACTCCCCACCTTAGAGGTGGTGCCGGTTCTCCCTTTTCCCCTGCAGTTGCATCTTTTCTTGAAGAAGCGGCTGACACGACTTTTCCAGCAAAACGTTCCATCAACGACTTACTCGCCATTGGGGGCGCCCCCACACCCGCCGATCCTACCCCGACCGACGTATCGCAGTCCCCAAACACGCTCGAAGAAGCAAAGCATTTGTACTATAGTATCTATGCTCCGGGGTTAGAGAATTTCCTCGAATCGAAGTGGTTCAGCGTCAAAGGTATTCAGAAACTGCTCGCCGATAAGTCGTTGCTTGATCAATTCGGCACGTTATTGTTACAATTCTCGAAGACTACCCCGAGCGATCAGGCACAGATCGCATACACTGCAAGTGTTGAGGCCAGAGTTGTATGGGCATTAGCATGCATGGTCAAGGCAGGAGCGGCGGATGCAGAAAGTGTCAAAGAAGAACAAAAGAGTGTTATCCCTGCCACTGATGATGCGGTCGAGGCCAACCACCGCTTGACGATCTTTGAAGTGCTCCTGACCGGCAAGGTGGCTGAAGGTAATCCACTCACCGCACCAGTTCCAGGAAGTGCAGATCATCATCGATTACGAGAGTTGGAATTCTGGTACACGCTTGCGAACTTCGTCTGCCTGTCCGATGAAGATCCATCTTCCTCCAAAGAGGTCAACGACACTCTAGGCACCTTGAGGAACTTGCTTGATGGGCGAGAAAACCGAGATGTTCTATACTCCATCGCCGTCATCCGTGCCTATGCCCAACGAGTTCCCGAATATACCCCGAGCGGCACCCCTCTTCACTTCGACGAAAGCGATCCTCGTAGCAAGCTCCTTGTTGCAAAGAAGTTCATCTCAGACGAAGCCAGCGGTGCAGGTACTACCAATGTCATTCGAAGGCTGTGCGAATTGGCCACCCGGACCTGGACAACTCCTGCACCACTGGTGCCCATTCCAACGAAATAGTTCAACACGTCTTGTCTAGCGCATGTTTTTCAACGAATCTACTTTTTAGGCGTCTTCACAGCATTTGCGGTACTCTGTATGTGCAAACAATTAATGCATAAAAATGGGTGGACGCGTTGTCTTTCTCTTCTTCTCTTTACTGGTTTCTCTTTTGGCTTCACTCGTCGGCTTATTGAGCTATGCAAGCTTCCTTCGGTTTTTTGGTTTTTGGTTTGGCGAAGCATCTGGCACGAAAAGATCGAGAGATATTCATTCAGTCTATAAAAGTATCCAACACATTGTTCATGTTTGGAGGGAGAATGTTCCCCAAAAAAGAGAGAAGAAAAATCAATATTAGTTCAATGCTCATTTTGTCGTTTTGACGATTTGTTATAACAGATATGTTCATGCAATCATGCGCACATGTAATCCTAGGATCAAACGGGTTGGTGTTGGGAGGGGTTAGGAGGGGTTGCGGAATTCAAAAAAGAAAAAAGAAACAAAAAGAGTGTATTTTCTCCTTTTTCGTGCTATTGATCTTGTTCTGTTGGTGGTGTTGCTTCTTCTACCTGACTGCTGCTGCTTCTTGTTTGCGTCACTTGGTGAGATTACTTGGGCGAGAGCAATGTTTGTCTGTTTATGGTTTGAGCTAGACAACAATAGATGGTCTGATAACGGAGTACTTTTTTTTGGAAGGGAATGGTCTTTGAGTGAACGGATTCTCAATTTGTGTCCTATGTGCGGCTTCTGGTCGGCGGTTTGGTTGAGGAGGTTGGTTAGGTGGTTCGGGTAAGGAAGATATGATGTAGCTTGGTAGCTTACAGATATGATACTTTTTTTCTGCAGACGGACGACTCCTCTTTGTGCGGCTTCTTGGTCTGGTTCTAGATATGGCAATCATGACTCCTTATCCTGCTTCGTCTGTCAAATGCACAGTACTTTCTTTATTACTCACTTGTTGTGATTAGGCTGTGATATCGATATTTTGGACACCAAGGTTTGCACTTGCGTTACTGTGAAGAAAATAGGGTGAGGGGTCACGCTCAGTCATCGGAGTAGAGAAACAGTTTATCCAATATGGTGATTCCAAATCCCAGCACTATCATGAATAATTCTATTCTACTGATGTCCAACTCTTTCTTACTTCCAACTCTTTCTAATTTCAAACTCTTTCTAAATACAATTCTCCAATCATATCCCATTTACATATCCTTCTGTTCCCCCACCGGACTCATCAACTTGCCCTTCTCAACCGCACTTCGCACATTATCAATACACCAGATTTCCATCTTGGTCTGCGTCTCCACAGTCCATGTGCCCATGTGCGGCACCAACATCACATGTGGGTTGGCCATCAAACCGGCGTGGACCTTGGGTTCTTCTTCGTATACGTCGAGACCACAGGACCATACTTGACCGGATTCGAGGGCGTGGACGAGGGCGTCTTCGTTCATCACGGCGCCGCGGGCGGTGTTTACGATTACGACTCCCTTTTTCATTTTCTTGAATTCTTCCGTTGAGATTATGTGGCAGGTGTTTTTCTGGATGGAGGTTGTTAGTCAAACCAGATGGGTAGGTGGTTGTAGTGAGGTGAACAGAGACATACGTTGAGAGGAAGATTCAAGGAGAGAACATCACTGGTGGCTAGTAGTTCGTCGAAACTAACGTACTTGGCCCCTCCACTTAATTCTTCCGAGAGCTTCGTGCGGTTGTGGTACTGGCAGGTCATTCCGAAAGCAGATGCTTTCTTCATGAGGTTTCGTCCGATACCGCCCATACCCAGGATACCAAGGACTTTTCCTTGGGGGTCATGTCCGAGAGGTGGTGGGGGAGATCCCTTCCAGTGGCCGTTTCGGAGAGCCATCATCGCTGTGTTTGTGTGAGTCAAAATTCGCGCAATTGTCTATCAAGAAGACATAGGAGGAAGAACTAACATGTGTTGAATCCTCTCAACGCTCCCAAGATAAGGAACATGTTTGTATCGGCAGTAGCATCATCCACCGCAGTTGGCACATTGGAGACCCGGATGTCGCGTGCGGTACAGGCATTGACGTCGATCTGATCATATCCAGCTCCTAAAATCACACGGAAAATTAGCATGAGGTCCTCTTTAGCAGTCCCCAAGCCGAATTGTATCCCCTCATAGCCTTGCTTCGGATTCCGTACCATTGTGGGCAATGAACTTCAAGCTCTTCGGCAGCACAGAAATTAACTCCTCGTCGATTAATCCTGTAATAGCTACACTCGCGAAAGTTCTGTATGTAGCCACCACTTTATCGTATACGCCATTCTTGCACTCCTCAATAAATTCCTGGCGCGAGCGAGCTTTGGGTTCGATCAGAGCTCCGATGGAGGATAATTCACTCCATTCTTTCTTGGCGCTGTATTGCGATATTAGTAGCTGCACGACGGTGGCACAGAAGAGAATGAAAGCACGGAATACTCAGGTACGTACTGGTCAATCTCACCAAGGAGAAGAATCTGTGGTTTGCTCATTGTGCTGGTTATTATGAATTAGAGAAAAGATGTGAGATTGTGGTGGGGTGATGTATCTTGTATGGTGGGGTAGCTGACAGTGCCCCGCGGTAAGTTTACGATTTGTCTTTGGTGACGGAATTGAGAACAGGAAATACTAGACCAATTTGGTTTGGTAATCTGGATATGGAGTCTAAGGAATCCTATCACGATAAGTATTTAAGAGAGGAGGTAGCAATGAGTAGATTGGGCAGTTATATAAATGTTCACTTGCGAATAGGGACAAGATGACTCTTCGGCCCGCGATTGAACCATGGTGGGGGTGGACCAGCTTCATGGAAAATACACCGGCAACCCGGACGCTCCAGTTATTGGGGGACAATATGACTAGTTTCGGTCTAGTAGATAGTAGAAGGTAATTTAATGCTGTATTCAGCAGTTGTCCTATGTACAGTCAGGCCCGAGTTTGAGACAATGCCGAGTTCGGACATTATGAGATCAAGTTGCCGTCAGAGCCCGCGCGGTGCACTATTTTGTCGAGAATGGGGGTCCAGAACTTGACTTTTAATGGTTTGGAGTTGGTGCCCGTGACCGTTCATGGCTAAGTATTTCGTAACAAATATCCCCGAAACAAGGTATATCTAGACTTTCCCTTCGATCCGTTCATTCTCGGTTCAGTAGACTTTCAACGTGATCCAAACTTTTTGAATTACTGTTGGACCAGACGTAGGGTTTTCCTTCAGAGACTATTACTAATCTCCACATATCGTCTCCATTGTCTCCAAGCTTCACCACTCTTGATTGCCCATCTTGCTCTTCGAACACCTTCTTTCCATCTACCTCCTCCTGGTCCTCTCTCCGTGACGACCTTCCCATCATCATCATGGCCCATATCGCTTGTATCTGCGTCGCAAATTCCTGATACAACAAATAGCGCGGCAGTATTCATGAGGACGAACTCTAGAATTGGGTCGTCTTCAGGTAGTTTGTTCTGTAGTAAATTCATCAAAATTGCAGCATTCTCATGCGGCTCTTTGCCAGGGGAAACCTCTTCAAGTTTATGTGCAGGAAGTCCAAAGTCTGCAGCACACAGTGTAAAACTCTCGATGTCAACATCATTAGAAGATGCTGAGTCCCCCTCGTGTGTAGACCGATCCACCAATCTCCAACAGAAAGTTCGACCTGCACAACTGATTTCATCTAAATCTTCTTCTCCACAGACTATCATGGCTTTTCTAGCACCGCTCATCTTTAGAGCATCAGCAAAAGCAGGTCCAATATCTCGCCGGGCAACTCCAAGCAAACGGGCTTCGATACAACCTTCTACCGGGTTGGTCAAGGGTCCAAGTAAGTTGAATATTGTTCTCCAGCCAAGATCTTTTCGAATGGGAGCCACGTATTTCATGCCAGGGTGAAAGACGGGTGCAAATAGAAAAGCATAATTGCTGTTCTGGTAAACCTTGGCAATAGTGTCCGGAGTGACTGCTGTGAGAGTTGGGGCAGTTGGTAGGGTAGAAGTAAGGAGATCTGCTGATCCTGACTTGGAAGTGGAGGCTCTGTTTCCATGCTTACTTAAGAGTAAAAGAGATGATGCTAGAATTGAGGATGTGGTTGAAATGTTGAAAGTGTGATGCGAATCACCACCAGTGCCAACAATATCACACTAGAAGCCAAATCAGAATACTTTCGTGGAACGTTCCCAAAAATGACTTCTCACCAATCCTCCTTTGTAATTTCCCTCTGGCCTTCCAACAGCCTTGAGAACTTTGTTCAAAGCTTCCAGATCAACAGGCAATGCGGCTTCTCTCATAGATTCTGCACATTTTGCAAGAACATCTGCTTTCCGATCCCACCCAGTGAAATGCAAACACGTAAGCAACGCCCCCGTTTGTACTGGTGATAACGAGTCCGTGAAAATGTGGGAGATCGCATACGCAATTTCTGAGGCCGAGACATTATTCTCTCCAGGCGAGGGCCATAATCGTCTGAGGAGGGGTGTGATTGACACGGTTGAAGAAGCTTCTTGCTCCACAGCAGTAGACATGATTTTCTGAACGTCTCGACTTCCAGAATTGTAAGCTCTGGGGAATTGAGATAGCTGATAATATACCCGCAAATTCTTTCTTTCTTACGACGTTACAGTAAAGAAAGATTGAGTCACACATCATTGTTGACCTTGGACTCAAGGCAGGAATATGAAAAGACGCTAGTCCTAATTAGAATTTCTCAAGCTCGGCCATCGAATTCGTAGCAAGACCTAGATTTGCTACAATAGGTTCAATGTACAGGTAAGGACTAGACATTGTGCTTCAACATGATGATTTAGGCACTGGTAACTGACTGGTATTAGGATGCGTCCACGAATACACGCGCCTTCGAAGGCGATAGCCTCCATCCTACGCTGCAAAAGATCACCCCTCCGAGCACGACAATATGCCACAGCAGCAGCAGCCATTACACCCGCTGCATCTCATAGACAGATGACCCAAGCCTCACCTCCAATTGCGCGATTTCCTTCCACTCAACCACCATCCTACAAACCTCCTACCTTCCGCAAAACCCAACTTCTCCGTCAATATGCTTCCCTCCTCCGCTCCACACCCCTCATGCTTCTCTTCCAACACAACAACCTCAAAGCCTCGGAATGGGTAGCCATCCGTCGCGAACTGTCGAAAGCTCTTCAAAAGGTCGATGAAGCCCGCGCTGGCGAAGGCCAACCACACCTCAATCTCGCCAATAGCATCAAGCTAGAAATTGTTCAAACGGACATTCTAGCTGCCGCTTTGCGGGTTGTAGAATTCTATAAGCCAGGCCAGCAAGTGAAGATGACGGATCCCACAGACCCGGCTACACCATCTTCGGTGACTTTGCCAATTACAAATGCGAATGGTGATGGGTTGACACATACACTTTCGAAAGCGGCCCATGAAGCTGTAGCAAAAAGGAGAAAGGCTCATGCGTTGTCGCCTTTATTGGCAGGACCGCTTGTGCTGTTGACTTTCCCCGGAGTTTCGCCTCAGCATATGAAAGCAGCGTTGACAATTCTGGCACCTAGCGCGCCGCTGTTCCCGGCACCGAAGAAGAGGGCGAATCCAGGTTGGCATGATCCTGCAGTTCAGAGTGGATTGCAGAAGTTGGTGTTACTGGGGGCAAGGATAGAAAGCAAAGCATTTGATATCGAGGGCACAAGATGGGTTGGAAGTATTGAGGGAGGACTGGATGGTTTACGAGGCCAATTGGTGGCTATGTTACAAGGAATTGGTGGGGGTATTACAAATACACTGGAGAGTGCTTCCAAGAGCTTATACTTCACTGTTGAAGGTAGAAGGACAATGTTGGAAGATGAGGCAAAGGGACCATCAAACGAAACGAAGCCTGAATAATGATAGGATACTAGTTTATTGTATTATATCTGTAAATGGATCTTCTGTGCATCGTTAACACAAATCGGAAATATTCGATATCGAAAATCCGTACGCGAAAGGCAAACAGTCTGAGCTGTAGAATCATGCTAGAATATCTTTCATCTCTAGAGCGTCTATCCCAGGGGCATATTTCTGCTCCAGCACAACTTTCTCTACTGTTGTATCATTCTCTACTAGTGTGTCTTTCTCTTCTGATGCATCCTTCTCTAGTGCTTCTTTCTCTTCTGCTATATTTTTCTCTTCTGCAGTATCTTTCTCTTCTACTGTATCTTGCCCTTGTGCTATATCTTCCTCCTCTGGTGCACCATTCTCTGGTGCAGCATTCTCAACCGGTACATCCTTCGTCTCCAGTGCATCTTCTGACTTTGAAACTTCTTTTTCTTCTGGAGGGTTCTTCTCCCGCAACTCCAACTTCGCATTCATAGCTAAGATGCACCTTATCAAATCCCAATCTCCATCAATTCCAACCCAATCGCAAACCACAATTCCAGTACTACCATCTCCAATGCGTGCACCTTCCGGGTGTTCGGTCGACGTTGACTCGTTATGCTTTCTGCACAAAAACTCGGTGATAGAAGGATTAACCTTTGCGGCAATTCTATCCGGCCAGCAGTTTGCTCTCCAAAAATTCGACGCGCTCAAGAAATTGACGAACAATGGCTGTTTAGCGGACTCGACACTCGCAGCTGCCATATTACCAGGAAGCACAGCGATGGCCTTAGCAGCTCTCTCAAGCTGATCCGTAGAAAACACAATTTTCTTCTGGATGTTTATAGACTCTGCAACCTCGTAGAAATCCTGTATTCTGATCTCTCCGCTAGAACAAGTACCGTCCGCGCAATTGTCTGGCCAACTTTCTGCATCTATGCAGAAGCCTGTGCCATTGTTCTCACCTTTCAACGAATCGTCTAGCGCAAGCCGCCGAATCATGACAATCTTTCCACGGGCTTCCCCTAAGGTTGGTATGCGGTTTTCCGTGAACCAGCGCGCGGGATCTGTAGCATAATGTTTATGTAGTATCTTACTAACTTGTTGATCTGTAGCTCTCCCGACACCTTCCCTCTTCACTGACATTATAATAGTTTCGGTAGGATTGTCATCGAGAAACTTGTCGATATGTTGGACCAAATCCCGTCGGAAATATTTGTTACCCGTAAGGGAAACGGGAAATGCGCTGTGCACAAGGATCAACCCCTCTTCATTGAGATTGTTCGGGTCTGAAGGCTGTACTCGGATATCGAGGAATCGAATGCCATTGTTAAGTTGTTCCTTTACACTCACAGCTTGACAACGTACGGAGGGTAGCGCGGTGTGGTAAGTTGGGGAGTTGTGTGTACCGGGGATGCTGAGGGCTGCCAAGGGCGTTTCGTCTTTGAGATTGGACATCCATGAGTTAAGTTTTGTTGAGGAGAAAATCGCCAGGAATGAGAACTTGGGAAGATATACAGCGGTGAATTCGTTCGAGGGATTGTGCGATAGAGATTTGAGGACAGTAGAACGTCGATTGGGGGTTGGCGCGTCGACTCGATAACGTTCACCATTGATCTCGAAGGTTAATCGCAAGTTCTCCTTCTCTTTAGGCTGAATATCCGTGGTTTTAGTCTCGAAGGGAGCGATTGGAATTGATACATCTTGATGGCTGAAGCTCTCTGCCTTTTGGGCCAGCTGTGGTGATGTTGGACTTGTGATATTGCTCATAAAACCACTAAAGGTCTTGGTTATCCTGGTGATGTTTACCCCGCCCTTTTCTTCTGCTGGTTCGAATCGCTCCAGAAGCTTTAATTTCAAGGGAGTTGTGGAGATGTTTCGGATGCTTAGTACTGGAATCGCCATGATCGCAAAAGGTGCTTCTGTTCCTTGTGGAGGGGACACTTTGCATACTCTACGGAGCGTTTATGTCTTCACGTCTGTTAGCAAAACATTGTAGTGTAGCACATTTCCAAGGTAACGCGCTCTCGGTCGCACTTGACTAATTGGGAAGATATGGGCAATTTATCTAGGCGTGCCCCGACAGTTCACCCGAATATCTTTACGTAGTCCTCGAAATGATACTGGATTCTACATGATTCTTGTAATTTTGACTTCAGGTGAAAGGTTAGGTAGAAATCACAGACTTTGATAGCATTGTAGCGATCGTAGACAGGCGAATAGAAATTGTCACTGTTCGGCCTCAGCTGTCGCTAGCTAGCTCAATTTTAAATAAGTATATATTACAAAATAAGATAAGGCCATCATCAAACAAAGCGGCATGGCGCAGCGGAAGCGCGCCGGGCTCATAACCCGGAGGGCCTCAGATCGGTTAGTCTGCCTACACAAATAAATGCGAACCATTAACTAACACGTGACTAGAAACTGAGTGCCGCTAGCGATCATATGATCATCTTTTTTTCATTTCATTGGCTTTGTGCGAGTATGTAATTTTTTTCCCCCCCCTTTTGGCTGTGTGCGGGAGATGTCAATCTCAACTTTTAATTTATCTATCTTTCTGACAAAACAGCTTTCATATAACAATTACATTCTCTCAGATATAAGTAATAGGTTCAACAATCAATTCCAGCTAACTCTAGAATCAACAACTATAGAACTAACTACAGACAGGAGCATGCCTCATCCGTAGCCCACTGAGTAGTGCTGGCATACTATGTAGATGCAATTCGTGGTATATAATCGCCGATCGTCACAACCACAACAACATTTCGTTTTTGGAGTTACCGGAACATGATCCACCTCATTTGCCGTTCGCCCTTACCACGCTCTGTTTCTTCTTGAGTTTCTGCATGCAAATCAGCAGCAGATGGAGTTGTCGCATCGCTCAGGTTTTTTAATCTCCATTCCCACTCCTGCCTCAATGCACGCAGGAAGTGTTCGTTTCTAACCATATCATGCTTGAATGGATACAAATCACCGGTACGACTCAAAGTCGGAAGCCCATAACGTGCTCGATCCATTGTTTGCAGTAGATGGATGTTCGCATTGATGAGACTTGACAGTCTGTACTTTGCAGTATACTTACCTATCTCGGGTATCAGCTTGGATTCTGCATTTGCTTGTTTGCTGGGGGTCTTTAGTTGTTAGGCGTTTGATGGTGCTTACCATTGTGACCACGAAGGAAAGGAGATGGGTGTGGATAATCTAATGCGGACAGTGCAACACCATCGACTACATGCGCGGCTCAACACCAACGATGATGCATATGTCCAACTCAACGTAGTTGTCCCCACTTTCGAGCACTAGTGTCTAGGCGAAACTCTTAGTTACCCTTGGAGCGATCTCTCCACCCGTTGATATCGACAGAGAAGCTGGCGAACCCGATAATCGAGTGACGGATCTCGACAGGTTGATTAGAATTATTTGGTCGGCACACATGACTTATTGGTCGAATGAATGAGTGGAAGAAAGGGTCTACAGGGCCGTTTCTTCCTCCCATCGCAATGGGACGTGTTCCTTGCTGACATAGCTCTACTACTTCAGTATGGCCTTTTGTCGACAACACGTTCTTAGAGAAATATGACAGAGACTACTTACGTTCCCAGCGGTTACTGCAGGACGAAAACATTCGAGTTGCTCGGCTGGAGACCCACCTGCAAAACTATAGACGTTCATAATGGTACATATTCCCGAGTCAGATATGCTCGTGTCGTATTGACATTGTCCAACTGTGAATCGCCACTCGTATGGCGGCCTTAAGTTTAGCTGATTATTCAGTACCATCGTGGTAAGTGGCTCTGTGAGTTTAGGGCGGAACATGTTATCAGCAGCGGCTTATTATTTCGACATACCTTGGTGTATAAACGCAAACTACATCTACTTTTTGCAACGATCATATAGTTGGGGACTTCGCCAATCTATGCTCGTAGCACGATATAAAACCTTCTGCTGTGTCTCGTAAGGCTTTTTCTTCGATTAATTCCACGAGGTTAAGACTCAGCCAACCACCAACTAGCAGCTGGTCCTAATCAACTAACGCTTTTCACATCATCACCAAATTTGTGACCAAGCGCTCCTGGCCCATTTGACGCGGTTGGATGCTCGTGAGCTGTTCATATTGCGGTAGTGAATTAATGCCAGAAATTCAGAATCCGCCTCCCCTCGTCGTACCCTTAATTTCTCCCAATGTCTCAACTCAAGTAAAACATTGAGTCGTTGAAAGAGATTGAGGGATAAGTAGATATTGATCTGTAGATCAATATCAAGTTATAGGTAGACATTGTGCTTGTAGGTAGATATTAGGTTCTAGGTAAGTAAGTCTTGCGTTGTGGAAAGAAATCGAATAGAGAAAATTGGATATGAATTAAAAACCTTTTAGCAGAGATTTCGTAAATGAAGAAATAAGTAATACTCGATCAACTACCTTCTTACGCCGTTTCATATTCAAAAGAGCAGAGAAATCGAAACTGAACAAGAGAAAGTTAGGTCCAGGTGACTTCCCCTATTTGCCCTAAGCGAAATCGGAACTACGTCGGCGCAATCCATTTACACACTGGATTACTTCCGTCTCGTCTGGAATTACGAACTACAAGCTCCTCGTAATCGTACCTGCGACACTTCTTCTACCCAACCAGGGAGAATCACTTCGACAGATCGTCTCATTAACAAGCAAGTTGTACCAATCAAGACTATAAGAACTTCATTAATTATATTCTCATTACAAAATAAGTACTACGAGTTACCCATAAACTCTTCAATCATTCCCTAGGCCGTTTCAACCATCCAATTCTATATACACCGTCGCTAACCCATCACAATGACCAACCTTTCCACCTATCTCTTTACTTTTGCTCCTTCTTTTCCTTCTTCGTGAAAGCCGTCTTCACTCGTCCCATCAACTTGCCCAAGGCCCCAAATATTGTGCTGAATCCAAAACTCCATCCCTTAATTCTCACCGTATAAATAAAGAAGTAAACCAGGGCCCAATTACTAATGCAAAAGGCCAAGAAAATACCGAAATTCCTCCACTTGTCATTAGGCTCGACATTTAACGTCCGCATATACTCGACTCCATTCGAGTACGCGCAGTATCCGCAATTGCTGGTAGCATCCGGATTCGTGAGGTACCCTGGAGCCGATCTGATGAAATCGTTGGCATATGAGGCGCAGGTTTCACCAGATGGTGGGTTGAAATATGCGGCTTCTTGAGGAGCGCAACGGACGGGAATATCGGAGAGTGTGGCAGCTATGACACCACCAATCCAATAGGTGGATGGATTGACATAGTACATCCAGTAGCGCCAGAAAACGGAGAGTTGAGCGTAAGGACGAACAACACCGTTGAAGAGAGAGAACATGACGAAGAAGAATGGCAGGACGTTGGAAATAACGGTAAATGAGGGAGCAAACGCGCAAATCCATTGACCCCATGATGCTTGGAATAAGAACTATGATATGTTAGTGAAAATTGCGACACGTGAAAGGTGTTAGACTTACGAAAAGTATGGTCATGAGGAACACGTAACCAGAGGTAGAGGAGTCGCTTGGAAGCCCAGTAGGCCAGTACCACAACAACCAATAAATTAGACCTCCAATGATCGCGGCCGGGATCTCAGCAACAATATTCGCAGTACAGAAAGCAACCCATCCATAAATTCTCGATGGAAGCTCTCTAGCTTCCCACAGTGCACGATTCTGGTAAAATTTAGGCACTACCGCATTGACGATGGTCGGCGGGATGATAATAATCAAGAAAGACGTGAACATGCGGTTTTGCATATCAATCACAGTGTTTCCCAGCTGCCAGAATGTGAAACCGTTGAAGATACCAATAATGACGGAGGTGAATAATTTGCCGTATAGGTACGACGGATCACGCCAGTAGTTGGTAAAGAGACGTTTGGTAAGTTCGGTAGTTTGAAGAAGGACTGGAGATGCAAATTCGCGTTGGGTCTTGGCTTCGGGAACTGGCACTTTGCTTCGCTCCGCTTTGATCTGTTGGATTTCCGCCATTACTGCCTTATTTTGTTCTGATTCGAGCCATTCCTTGTTCCAGTTGAGTTTCTTTCCATCCGCTCTCTTTCCTCCCTTTGCGGCAGTTTCGAGAATGAATTCTGCAATGTTCTTTTCCGGGGGACATTCCACACCACGATCGGCGAAGTACTTCACAACATCTGAACCATTCTCGCCCACAGGTCCAAAATAAAATGTGTTTCCGCCAGGGTTGAGAGCCAGGATCATATCGAACTGTTGGATAAGGACAGAGGAAGGTTGATGAATGGTGCAAACGATGGCTTGTCCCGCAGCGGAAAGTTTCTTCAAAAATCGAACAATAGAATAAGCCGATTGAGAATCAAGACCCGAAGTAGGCTCGTCCAAGAAAAGCAAGAGATTAGGCTTGGCCGCAAGTTCAACACCAATGGTAACTCTCTTTCGTTGTTCGACTCCCAAAGACCGGATCAATGCATCTTGCATTTCGCGTAATTCTAATAGATCAATAATCTTGTCGACGTAAGCGATCTTCTCCGCTCTGGGAACAGAATGTTCTTGTCGAAGAATAGCGGAGAACTCAAGAGCCTCTCGGATCGTCGCTGTGCCATCATGGAGATCCATTTGCTCACAGAAACCGGTACCTCTCTGGAACTCGGTACCCAATGGTCTACCATCAACCAACATATCACCGGTCAAAACACCAGTTTTCTGTCTTTGAGACAACGTGTTCAGCAACGTAGTTTTACCGGCTCCCGAAGCACCCATAAGCGCAATCATCTTTCCAGGCTTAGCATATCCGTTGACTTTGTTGAGAAGTTTACGTTCACCGCCCATGTAAGGTACTGTGTACTCAACATTCTCCCATGTAAAGATACTTTCAGAGCCAGTGATGTTCTTGAGAGTTTCCTCTTCAGGCTGTTCCAAGGTATTTGTGGAGCTAGTGCTGGGGGGTTCTGTCTTTTCCTCGTCAATTGCTGCTGCATCTGCCTTGACCTTGTTCTTAGCCGCCTTGGAGCGCTTGAATTCGAGAGCACCGCCGCCACTTGCAGTGAAGTCGAATAGTTCAGCGGCAACAGCAGTTACGAGGATATAAAAAACGGTCCAAGCAATAACTGATATATGTTAGTTCATTTGACAAGGCGTGGCGTTCGCAATACTGTGTATACTTACCAACTCCAAAGTTTCGCCAGAGATGAGATCTGGTGTATGCAAAGCTTTCTTGAAGGTATCTGGCACCAGAGACTGACAAGTCTCCAAGTTCAGCACCTGTAATTGCGCAACCTTGATAGGCAGTATTCGTGTAGCCGGGACCTCTTGGAACGATCTGGTCTGCCGCACAAGCCATGTTTCTGTTGTAAAATTCGTCCGTAATGACTGCCTCGAAGGAGTAGGAAAGAGGATTGATGTAGTACAACCATCCAAACCAAATATAATCTGATATCAACTGAGGCTTGGGAATGGCATATCCTGTGAAGATACTTCATGGTTAATGTTAGCAACGGTCCTTCCATATGACCAGGACCGACTTACACAAGGATATTCAAACCAATACCAGAGAATCGAACAGCGTCATCAATTGTCGGCGAAAGTGCAGCGAACATGCGGTATAAGGAGGTAACGCAAAATGTCGTGATGTAAATGAATAACATGTAGATGAAGTACTTGCCAGCATCTAAGTCGAGGCCCGTGATAAAGTACTATAAATGTCAGTGTGCTAACTCACTTTTACGGATAAATAAGAACTCACCATGATGATGGAGAAAGGAATAACTTGTAGCAGCAGCAGCGGGAAATCCTGTACTATACGAGCAACCACAACTGCCGATGGTCGATAAAAGGCGTAATCCTTGTGCCTAGCAATAATCGGTCTTCCAGACACAGCTTTCATCAATTCAGACAATTGAAGCCAACCCAAGAAGACGATAGAGAAGAAGAGTGAACCACCACGAGAAAATGCACCAATAGTCGTTTCCGGCTGACCGTGGAACAATGAGCCGACAATCAAGCCGTTAGAGATGACAATGAAGAACTTGGTATACAAGGTCGTCCTGTCGCCAAGAGTCAATTCAAATTCACGCTTGGTGCAAGCGAGAACCTGACGGAAGAATGAGACAGTGTAGGGAGATCGTTTCGCGACAGTCTTGGACTTGGTTTCTTCAACCGAGGCCTTGAACTGCCGTGCATCTGCGAGATCGGTCTCTTGCAACATTCTCTCGTAATTCGCTACGTCCTGAAGAACTCGTTGATAATCCTCGCTCTCCCTGAACGCCTTCTCGAGTTCCACTGGTCCTTTCGGAATTGGTCCTTCGAAGTCATCACGGAAGCGGCGCTCAGTAGGATCCGTGCAGGCCGTCAAGAAATCCGGAGTAGTCTGTCTCTCCGGGCAGTAATACCCCAAGTTGATAAAATAGTTCTTAGCATCCCTGGCGGGCCCAGAATATACCATGCGACCTTCGTCAATAACCAACACTTTATCCATCAGTTCGTAAATCTGCTCTCCTGCTTGGTACAAAGTCACAAGAGTTGTTCGGTTGCTGATATTGGTCATTACTCGGAGCGAATTGGCATAATCGAGTGCGGTAGAGGCGTCCAGCCCACGAGTAGAGTTATCCCAGGCGACAACGGTGCTCTTAGTAGCTAGGGTTTCGGCAATTGATACTCGCTTTCGCTCACCACCGGACACACCGCGTACGAAGGCCTAGAAATAGTCAGATGTTGATCAAGGTACGAGGAGGAGATTGAAGGGAACCTACATCTCCAACAAGTGTGTTCCTTGTGTGACTAATACCAAAAATCTTCAAGAGTGCTGAGATGATTACAGGAATATCCCCTTTCTCATGCTTCCTTGTCTTATTCAGCAGCGAAAACTCTAGAGTCTGCTCAACGGTAAGAGTTGGAAAGTGCTGGTCGTCCTCCTCGTTATAATTGACCTCTCCACGGTAGTGCTTCCCCTGCTCCTCCGCAGAGATACCACCATAAGAGACCTCTCCGGTAACAGCAGCATAATCACCTCGCTTATTCGTAATTGCTTTGAGGAAGGTACTGCAACCACTGCCTGGACGACCTAAGACCAGTAGCATCTCCCCGTCCCTGACACAGCCAGTGAAATCGTGGATCAAATCACGCTTCAGCGCATTGCCACCAGGCTTGGACAAAGCAGGAATGAACCGCGACAATAACCTATACAGATCAGGACCAAAAGTCTACAGAAAACGTCAGCTTTTGCATTCGAGTGGCAAATGGATGTTCTTACACCTAAGACAGCAGACGGAAGGGTCTTCACGAAAGTAGAAGTTGCACCAAGTCCCTGCACTGTCAAATTTTTGTATACCACACCAACTTTCTTAGCACTACCTTGGGTATTCCTCTTTTCGAAATGACCATCCCTCAGGAAATCACCCAGCGGGAATTCCTCTTCTTGCTCCTCTCCTCCCTTTTCATCATCCTGTGCCTCTAGATCAGCAACGCCAGTAGTGGCCTTCGATCGCCTACTAGCGCCAGTGGCGGTCCTTTTCAATCCAGTCGACTGTCTTCGGCCTATACTCTGGGTCCTTGTTCTCGATATCCGACTGAGCTCCGTGCGCAGGTCCTCATATTCCTGCATGGCGACTCTGCAATCCACTCCCTCGTCGCGTTCACCCCAAGCTCCGTCATGTTCGTTCTCGACTTCGGTCGAGGAGCGGTCAGGATCACCTGATCCGTGGGTTTTTGGTCGATAGTTGTCATTGTGCAAAGGAATTGGGTTTCCTTCGCGACCCTCTGCACGCTCCGCGTACATCCGGTCAGATTGTGTATAAAACATTTTGACGGGTGTTTACGCAGAGGGAGTGCGGGTCAATCGAGTGTAGAAAGAAAGGATGCCAAACGGTGACACGGAGAGGGATATCTTCGTAGACCTATATACCCAAGATATGGACGATTAGAAATACATGTGGAGGTCCAAAAGAAAACTAGCTCTAGCTCCAACAAAATTGATTGGACAAATTTGCCTAAGGTGTTTTGTTGCTCACGGTTGTTGAGAGGACATTACAAATCAACGAATTAAAAACCATATCGGGTCTAAATCTAATCAATGTTTTTACTCTTAACCTTGTTGACGAGGGAAGGAAGCTTATCCGAGACCCCTAGCTCTGACCGTTTGGAGATAATGGTCTAAAGCCCGACCGTCCTACGCTCAGTGCCATGTATCACAATGTGGCAGCGGTACATAACGCGTCAGGTCAACTCAGCACGATGCAGCTTCAGATACGTCGGTGGAGGATGCGGAATTTCTGCTCCTGAGCTGACATACACTGTGATCCGCTTATAATCAGGGGATGAGTGGGTTTGACTGGGTCGCTATCAGAAGCCAAGAGTATGGTGTAACCCAGCTCTACGGGGGTAGAAAAAACAGGCCGATCTGAGATATAGACTCTTAATATATAAAACATATTTGATCAATAAAAATATTATAATCTCTTAGAGTCTTTAGGATATCTGTTTAACAACAATCCCTTAGATGTATTTAATATTCTCAAGGCTTTTAGATTTGTTCGTTCGATAATAATAATCAGCTTTAATAAATTGTCCCAAATCGGCATGTTTTTTCTACTACGAAGAGCCCAGACCTTTTGCTCGTTGGATCGTCTTCCCTGATGAGTAATAGAGTAACAGAGCAATGAAAGGGAGGTCAGCCAAAGAAAGTGACCGAGTGCGTGATGGAATGGGCTACTGCAAACAGCAGAACATACTTCGAATACAAGTCAGGCAATGACGGCAGGATGAGTGATACCGCGTATCTTGGCAAAGGAAGAGTTTTGATACAATGACGGTAAGTGAGGAAACGGCTGGAAACTGTGATAATGGCCAATGAGTGAGCTTGTGGATCGCAAATGTCTCGATTAGCTCTGTTTAGGTTTTGATCTGCTGGTGGAGCAATGCACTCTACTGATTCGCCTGGAACGTTCTTAGTGGTTCATAGAGCGGTGACGGCGATAACGACCCGGAATTAAGAGAAATTAGAAGAAATTTCGAATCCAAAAGATTCTGACAAGATCGCCAGAGCCGGCAGAATTGCGTCAGAAGTAAACAAAAAGCTATCTCTTATTTGTGGATATCAAATGGGATTCTTGGGAGTTTGCTTATTTCGGGTCCCGCAACTTAGTGCTTCGGGTGAGCTGTTACTGCCGAATCGGCTTTATGCCTGTAAGATACAGGTGGGGGTCAGGCAACCGAGTTTCTCATCTTAGAATCTCAGATACTTTCACGACTGTATGCACTGTGCAGGGCTTAAGTCTGGATGTCACTTTGTTAATACTTTCTCCTCGCTCAAGGTAGAAGAGAATTACAGAATTCACCAGCATCCACAATTGCCGTGACTAACAGCAGCCAGGCGCTTACCTCCTGTCAGCTCTATATTCGATACGAGCCATGATCTCTGGTGGCGGGATTCCGCCCACTTGTCGATTACAAATTCAGTAAAACTAGCTCCCATGGTGCTTTTTATCAGAAGGAATTCCAAGCGTTATTCCGCCGAGCTGTGCAGCATCACTAGCATTGAAAAATATGATTTCCTTTTCAGTATCTGTCTGAGTGGACGATAGATTACTCCACAACATACTGGATTGGTAAAATTGTGATCTGTCACGTCACAGATCGTTTCACATGCAACAATAGAAGGATGCTCAATCTCATTCCAATGATACCATTACGAAAACGATGATTATGTTAAGTGCTACCAAGGACAGCTTACGCAACATGCTTAAACGGCTCACCAAATGAGTGCAACACTCCATTCTATACACGTGGTATACCCATTTTCCTATCCTTTATCTCAGATCCGTTTATCTGAACCATTTGACACACGCTTAGAGCCATCCCGCAAAATACACATCTACATAAAGACAGCAAACACGACACCAAGACCTGCAACGGTGACCATTCCTCCATTCATCGACATTAATTGGGTTGCTCCACCAGTCGAAAGGGCTACATACGGGTCAGCATGAGGGAAAACTTTGAGGTAAAGGACGGGACAACAAACCTGCAGCTGCCGCTCCGGTACTGCTAGCTTGGGCACCGGCGATACTATTAGACGCACCAGCCGCCCCCTTTCCCCCCGAAGATCCAGAAGCCTGCGCAGAACCGTTTCCCGAAGAGCCCGTTCCTTTTGCAGAACCCGCTCCCTTTCCATTGTCGGAAGCACCGGCATCTGTAGCTTTTGCTGAACCAGCTCCAGAAGCACCGGTAGCCTTCGCCGCACCGGAAACCTGCGAACCACTAGTTGCCTTTGCTGCTCCGGCAGCTTGTGAGCCATTGCCCTTTCCGCCGGTAGGTTTCGCGGCTCCAGCACCTTGGGAGCCACTGCCCATTCCGCCGGTAGGTTTCGCGGCTCCAGCAACCTGGGAACCACTCTCCTCTCCGCCAGTCGCCTTTGCTGCCCCAGCAACCTGAGATTCACTGCCACTTCCGCCAGTCGCCTTTGCTGCTCCAACAACCTGAGATCCACTGTCCTTTGCGCCCGTAGGTTTCGCTGCGCCCATCATTTGTGATGCACCACTTGCTCTTGCGTAGCCTGCTCGCACAGAAAGACTTGCTTTGACGCCAGACCCGCTGGACTTTGCAAACCCAGCTCCAATCGGTTTTGCGTTCCCCTGGCCTGCTTTTCCGGCTTTCCCGCTCGCTTTTGCTACATCTGCTGTTGCTGTGCTACTTCCCGAAAGTCCCTACTCGTTGATTAAATAGAGTTCATACTATGATACTACAAGTCGAGGGGGGGGAGCTTACTGATTGGGCGGAAACAGTGGCGGCTACGAGAGCCAAGAGAAGAGCATTGGAGTATTGCATCTTGTATTAATGGTTAATATGGATGAGAAAGATACGGGCCTGCCGGTTCTGGGTGAAATTAATTAAAGGTTGGAGGTTATTTGAATGGAACGGAAAATGAAGATGAAAATGAGGGGAAAATAATGTTGCCACAGTGCACAACCCATCTGTCTTATAACCTGTCAGAACTCTTGACAGGTGCCACCTTCTTTCCCACACACTGGGTATCTCATATCGAGCTTGTGCCACATTATTCGCAACGCGACGGGCTCTGTTGCACAGACGGAGATCCAAGTGGATCCCGAAACCGACTGATATAGACAGCTCGGACTCTTTCCCCAACAATCAGGTAGGTTCTATTCTTGGAAGCCCACGCAACGGCATATGTACGCGTCTGAGTTGACTTGCAAGAGAAACTCTAGGCGATAATGTTATGCACTAGCAGTGAGCGTCTCTGACGGGGATGGGAGATCAGATTTTTCTTTCTTGGCTACATGCATATGGTTGGCTAGAAGCCAGGCTGGTATCGCGAACGATGGTGTCTGTCCGTAACTCGAAGTTGCCGTACATTGGTCTAATGCATAGATATCATGAAGGTCTGATGGACGGCTATAACATACATAATCCCCATGTTTTCTGCTGGGTATTACATACAAGTAATGTCATATAGTTAGGTTCTATTAGAAGCCCTTTTCTCAACGACTGACCAGGTGATCGAGCCTGACTCAATTTGATCCATTCAATGCCATTCATGTAGACTGGGGCTAATTCCTTTGGGTTCAGCATGAATCCTGCCACCATACATGAGAATAGTAATCAGATAGCAAAACGAATGTATACAATACAGACAACTATGGAATGTGTGTGACACTTGACAAGTATCAGATGTGAAAAGTATAAATGGACCGTCGGGTGTAGCGGATGATTAGCTTGTTTCCGGGACTACTTCGCCTGAATAGAACATATTGCCTTGGGAATCAGTCAATCACAGCGCACAAGGCATTGATAAGCTTCTCGCCTGCTGCTACCGGGAAAGCTGATACTTCAGCCCTATATTGGTGGAAGTGGGTCCTGATATTTCTGACAGCTCTTCGTCAGTCTTCTGAAGTAAAATGTTACAATACCATATTCTTAACGCTGTGGTTGATCTGGGTAACGTGAGGTAAAGGTATAATTTTCTGATCAGGATAGATCTATCTAGGCGATACAATGCTCGTCAGAAACTAAGCTACACTTTTCAAAGCTATTTTTAGGTACTCAAAAGAGATCAGCATGATTTGGAACAATGGAAGCAAGCAATTGCCGGTATGAGACGTAACTACCGGTACTTTGAAACTATGTTTCGAGGTCCAAGATGTTTCGGAGAATACTTCGTACGTCGATGACAGAAGTTTGACTGATAAATAGAGGAAAATTCTGCGCAAGAAACCGTCGTCCAAGTCTCTCTGCATCCTCCAACTCTTTGGTTTCTTTTTCCGAAAGATTTGCAGCAAGTGCTGCCATGAGATCTTCCCCACGTGCTCCTATGAGTATGAGCTCTTCTGCACGTTCCACTATGGCCGAATCAATTCCATTCATTGCCGCACAGGTTGTACCAAAACTAGACGTGCTCCGACCTGGCACAAAGTTGTATAGATACGCAACTTGGTCCTCAACCAACGTAGCTTGCTTGTCTATGCGAACTTCCATATGGCCAAAGGACAACTCAGATCGTGGTGGGAGGAAATTATTCTCGAATATCTCATGAAAGTGAGTTGCCCCAATGACCTTCGGCTGCTGCTTATCAAGGCCGAGGAAATACTCAAATGTCCCGCAAGCAAGACCAGCACCATCCACGGCGTTAGTACCCTTACCAAACTCGTCAATCACCACAAGACTGCGACGAGTTGCAAGTGTCATGCAAAGAGCAATTTGTTGCAAATCAATCATGAAGGCGCTTTGGTTCTTGGAAACACTCTCACGGGTGCTAATCCGCGTCAGGATCTTGTCAGTCAACCCAATTGTCGCTTTTTCAGCTGGTACGTAACTGCCAATATGCGCCATATAAACGATTAAAGCGGTCTGCTTCAGATAGACACTCTTCCCCGAATAATTCGGCCCGGTCATCAGGAGCATACTCGGGCCGTCCATATCGTCTGCTAGGGTTTCGGAACTTTCAGAAGCCTCTGGCGTATCATCCTCGTCGTCTTTAGAACCAGAGCCACCCACCAGAAAACAATCGTTAGCAACATATGATGATACTGTCAGTTCCTGTAAAGGGTGCCGTCCGCCAACAATGTGGACAATATTGGTTGATGTGATTGTTGGCGTGTTGAAATTGTATCTGAGGGCACCAAGCGCAAGTGCTACAAGGCTGTCCAACTCCCCAAATAAGTCTGAAACCGTAACTAGCAGCTTCTCATGCTCTAGAACACGGACGGTAAGGTCATGGATAATTTCAATTTCCCTGTCTTAGATGAAAGTCTGTTTAGCTGCAGCAGTTTTCATGCCTGATAATTGACTTACCTGTGATCATTCTATACATATCGCCAATATAAACATCCATGTCCCTCATCATTTTGTTTTTATAGTAGCCCTTCTCCTCACTGACAAACATCCTCAGCCACTCGTCGCCTTCTATCCCCTCACCCTCATACTTTCCCATTCCAGTTTCCGAGTCTAGTTGCACGACTGTCAAGAAACCAAGCTGCGGGAAGTAAATGCAATTCTCGACGTATTGCCGAGCCCACTCAGGCAGAGCTTGTGAGATTTTTCTCTGTACCTCAGTGAGAAGACTTTCCATGCCATCATATGTTCTCTTCATACCATCCAGCTCAGGGTCTATGCCCTGCATGACTGTGATACGGTGTAACTCTGCCGAGCCGTCGAAGTTGATGGTCTGCGTTATGATTTGACCGATTCCAAGAAGATCATGGGGATGGCTTTGGCTGAGAAGCTGTTTCCTCTGTTATACTTCCCCAATCTCGTTTGAAATCGAATAACTCACCTTCTTAAAGATCTCTATCTCCTCTCCCACCATTTCGCGAATTGCTTCCAGAATTTTCAACGCATTGAAAGAGAACTTCTGAATACTGCCCCAAATACCACTTTTTACGGCAGCAGCTTTACCGGATTTGCTATTGACACCCTTTTGCATATGGACCACCACTGTTCTGATGTCCTTCACCTTTTTCAAACTTTTGCGAATCTTTTGTAAAGCGGCTTGGTTTTCCGACCGCAAGAAGAAGCCTATCGTTGTGAGTCTTTCGCGGATAACTGCAATATCCACACTGGGCCTCAAAAACATTTGCCGAAGTTTGTGCTTGCCCTGAGGTGTACTAGCCAGGTGGACAAACAGTCCAAACACAGAGAGACTTTCTTTCGATCCAGAACCTGAGTTGTTAGGACCTTGCATATGTGAGTTTGGATGGCTCTCCGACTGGATGATCTGCAACGAGGATAATGTATCAGCATTGACAAACATCACGTCCGATAAGGAGAACATCTGAATGGTACGGACGCGGAATGCAATTAATGCTTCCTCATCATTCGGCAGGTAATCGATACTTTTCCGTCGCCCAAGGTAGTTAAGTACCGCACCGGCACACCCAACCTAGTCAAAATTAGTTGAGCAGAATGGTAGGGGCATGAAGGTTTCCAAATCTACGTGAGAAATATAGATTTGTGTTGCACGTTGAACGGAATGGGGAGAAGGAGTGAAGAGGACGGGATACTTACGGACAACTTACTTTCGAGATCGATCCACCCCGCCATCCTCATCTGCCGTCCCTGTTGGCCCATGTTGCTGGTCTCTTCTTGGTCATGACTAGGACCTCCCACCAGGTCATCAGCGGGAGTAGTAAAAACCATGCCTGATCCTTGAGCGCCTTCGAAGTCCAGATTGACCAATTTATTCTTCGCGGCGTCATAGTAGAACTCTGCAGCTGGCCTCGCATCAAGAACATATGCGCCAAAAATCTCGTCTGTCGCAACCTAGTGAGTCTTCGTAGATTAGAAGCTTCTGACTGGCACTTACTTGCTTCTTCCCCTCGATCTATGCCCTTAGCATCCTTTGCCAAGTGATCCTCTAGCGTCTCGTCGCAGCGTGTGCTAATGAGAATTGCTTTCATCGTTAGAATGGGAAACGACTGTGTGAGCCAACTTACTTGTAGGTTCGACATGAACCTTTAATGCATCCATAATGTCTAGTCCGCCCATGCTGATATCTGCCATCAAACAGAGTTTCTCCTCTCTGGCAACGTAGTACGCACACCCTACAGATCCTCGGTCTTTCATGTTGACAGCCATAATTATCTCATTCATTGAATCCATGTTTTCCCGAACTTGTATGTCGTTCTCGTTCTCCTGTAAGATCCCATCATCCTCGTTCTGGGTTGTCAGCCCTGAGCCAACATGCGATGAAACTGGCTTGAAAGATACTCTCTCTTTTCTGGGAAGAGTAGGAAGGGTTGGGGAAGAATATGGAATTTCTCGAGAGCTTGATGCGCGAGCGGATCCGCCAGCGGAATTGAAACGGCGGCGCTTTGGTGGTGGCATTCTACTGGCCTGCAGTTGAGGGGAGAATGGGATTGAAAATGGAAAGGAGATCAGATACTCTTCCCACACAGGTGAAGAGGTTCAGAACTTGGATAGAAGAACACAATTGTACACTCCAGCAGATGCAACATGAAGGAGAAACGGTATTGATAAAACGGAGAACAGTAAGCGGGAGGAAAAGGCAGACTGAGATAACAGAGTCTAGAGATTATAGTAGTGAAAGGGAGATATGAATGAATGTGAATTGAAAGTGAAATAACAGGCGGCTTGAACCTCAGGGAAAACTTTTCAGGGAAAACTTTTCGGTCAAAACAATACCTTATCAGCCGAGCCAATTCCTCCTAGGACCATCTCTCACCACTCCGAAGGGACTCAACATAACTCTCTCTATGATCTCAGGCGACTAATATATGATCTCAGGCGACTTATAGAAAGTTATATCGTAAGCATTGTAATTTGTTAGATCGATGTACCTTCAGACCATTCAATACCGAGTCAAAGGTCATCGGCACACCACGAATGTTCTCCCTCCACATATCGAGCAGGATACCTGGACAGCCTCACCCAACATAGCTGTATACTCTTTTCTGAATGCCTTCTATAAGGACAAAACTCAATATCCACGTTCTTTACTCCTTCGGCGCTGGTGCCCCGCCTTCCCTCACCCAAGCCGCAAATTCACTTCTCTGCTTCCTGATGTCTACGAAGCCGGGTCTACTCTCAAGAACTCTGAATGGATTACCCATATAGTCCTTATCCACTTCTCCGTCTGCATTTGTGAATCCCTTCTCTCCCTCTCGCTCGATCTGTCCAGCCCAGACGCGCCATTGTATAGGTCGTAATTCGGGGGTACCTAGCACAAGGCCAAGGCAGACGGTAAAGAGGGCTACAATCGTTTCAATGGAGATATCGATTGGTAGAGACGCAACTGGGGATGGCGTAGGAGTGTGTGAAGTGATGGAGGACAGATGGGCGGTACTCGTAGACTGCAGGATCGAATGTTCGTGCGCAGAATAGCAGCTATGGTGAGCGTCAGTTAGTAATTGTTGGGCATTTGGTCTTTGTTGACATACGCATGTGCGAGGAACATCAGGCCTAAGCCAGTCATAGACTTTGACAGCCAAGTCATGTTGGTCAAGGTAGTCGCGGATTTGATGGGCGATGAATTATCTTGATGTACTTTCGCGGTTGTCCCTCGTCAATTAGTTCAAGATGCGGCTCGTTTACTGTACCGGGAGTGGAGTAAGCACCATGAATTATGGGTCACTTTTCAGATAGTCAATTCGCAAACAATGAGGGGCACAGTGCTTGGTGATAACAATCCACATAGGTATTTTACAATTTTTATTTTACTTGATGAGTGTTTTTCATTTTAATTCTATACCAGTCCATGGCCATCATCATTTCGTAAAGCTTATTCATTTCATAGTCTCTGGCAATCAGGTCATGACCTCAGCAGACAAAGTGATATCATATCAGAAACCAGGGGCCGCGCGTGAATCGAATAAAAATACCGAATGCAGAAACACTTTATAGTTTTTGCATAGCAACCTTTCTGTATTAGTAGTGCCGAGGGAAAGTTTGGGCAAAGGGCAACTTACAATGTCGGTTGACTGAACGTAATCTTCGAATTCGGCGATCTCCTCTTGCAAGTCATCAAGACCGATCTTGTCATCTTCAATGACCAAGTTGATCTGTAGCTTCTTGATACCGAAACCAACTGGTACAAGCTTGGAAGCACCCCAGAGGAGACCGTCCTTCTCAATACCACGAACGGTAGCCTCCATTGCGGCCAAGTCTGTCTCGTCATCTATACAAACATTAGTTGTCGTAAAGTGGTAATAATATGCTCCCAATACGTACCCCACGGCTTGACGTCCATGGTGACGACAGATTTAGCAGCAGGCTTTGCCTTGCCCTCCTTCTTCTTCTTATATTCGGCTAAGCGCTCTTCTCTGATTCTGACAGCCTCCGCATCCTCTTCTTCGTCGTCACTTCCGAAAAGATCGACATCATCATCTTCCTCCTCAGCAGCAGGGGCCTTTGCTGGGTTCAGAGTGGCCTCAGTAACCTCTGGGCCATATGTTTCGTATCCCTTGGAGGCATCTCCTGGAAGGGTGGCGAAGTCGTCAGACCATGTGTTGATGTGCTTGTACCATCTGGCAGCGTAGGGGTATTTTCCGGCATCTGGGGCATCCGTTTGTGCCTTGAAAACAGCAACATCAGCCTGACTTGGGGAATATCTAGTGGGTTTGGATTAGCATTGGCATTTCGGAGAAAAGCTCAGATTCCAACGGAATTTAAGAGGAAAAGATCAGAGATGCACTTGAATGCTTTGGTGATCGTCATTTGACGGTTCTTGAGGCCGCTCAGTAACACGGACCAATGTTGCTCATCATGGAAAAAAAAGAGGATTACTGAAGTTGAGAAGGAAAGCGTTTGCGCCGAGACGCGCAGCGCGAATACCTTCCTACAACTACAAGACCAAGAGAGAATATGTATGGAGAGTGAAATACGTACCCGACGATGTATGAGCGAGTCTGCAACCAGTTGTTCAACACTGAGTCACGTCAATCTCTGCGGCTTCCAAACATGAAGATTCGAGGATGTTGGTTCAATGGGGGGAAGCTTACTGGTGAGGCCAGCATCGGAAATAAGGTCTGTGAATCCCATTTTGAAAGATGGTGAAATGTTCTTTCTCGTGAATATTGAAAAAGATTTTTTTGGAGTTGTGAGGTGAGGGGACGAAGAAGATGTATTGTTGTAGATGGTGGTGGATGGTAAATGGTGGGGTTAATAAATTTTGGATGAATAACCCAAGGGAACTGCCACAATATGAAAATTTAATTGGTTTAGCAGCTGTCTACTATCGCTTAACCAAATTAGTGGCGGGCAGATTTTTTGTGGAGATGCAGATATGATTGCCTGAATCCAAAGTGCTTGTGCTGCTGGTGGCTGCCCGATAATTGCTCTATAGGCCTTTAATTTCAGGCATAAAAGCCTCCATAGCAAGGATCTCTTATCGATAAGATGGGAAAGCTCGAGATGATTCTAGACAAACGGCAGTGACGGTACCATAACTATAAATTTTCACCTATCCGCCAAATTGATTGAAAATATAACCTACGATACTTGGCTGTTTTCTTACTCTCTTTATATGCTGTTATACTTCAAAACTAATCTACAATAATGAGAAACGTGAAGCTGATACGACAACTTGGAAGCTCTGCTCGCCTCATCAGAGGAGGCCCCCAGCAAATAAGAGCCGCTTCACCACTTACTGCTGCAGCGTTGCGCAGTAGTCATGCATTTCATTACAGAAGCCTCGCGCCCACTACTGCACTACGGACGTACGCAAATGGACGCCCACACCCCCCAGGTGGCACACATCGAATGGATATGAGTGGTGGAGAACAAAAGCCCGCCTTGGAACAATATGGAGTTGACTTAACTGCACGAGCAAAAGCTGGAAAGCTAGATCCTGTGATTGGAAGAGACTCAGAAATCAATCGCACTATTCAAGTCCTCTCACGGCGAACGAAGAACAATCCGGTGCTGATCGGGAGTGCGGGAACGGGAAAGACGGCCATATTGGAAGGATTGGCACAACGGATAGTGAGGGGCGATGTTCCAGAAAGTGTGAAAGACAAAAAGGTCATATCACTTGACCTTGGCCAGCTTATTGCGGGTGCGAAGTTCCGAGGTGACTTTGAGGAGCGGTTAAAGTCCGTTTTGAAAGAGGTAGGTCTTTATTTTCTATTCTATTGTCCCACTGTGGTCAAACTGGCATCTGGACCTGGATGGTATGAACCACCAAGCGGTGGGATTTCGAGGCGTATAGTACAGACTGTGGAGACAGTTCTCTTCTTACTTAGAACTATTCACAATACCATATGTTAAATCACACCATCTCCCCCATATTTAATGCCACACCTTTGACACTGTCACGAGCTGCAATGCTAACGTTGCACAGGTTCAAGAAGCCCAAGGGGGTGTTATATTATTCGTGGATGAATTGCACACTTTGCTAGGATTAGGAAAGGCTGAAGGAAGCATCGACGCCAGCAACCTTCTCAAGCCCGCGCTTTCTAGGGGTGAACTACAATGCTGCGGAGCTACGACCCTTAATGAATATCGACAAATCGAGAAGGACGTTGCACTGGCAAGACGCTTCCAGCCTATTCAGGTCAATGAGCCGACAATTCAGGACACGATCAGCATTCTCAGAGGTATCAAAGAGAAGTATGAGGTGCACCACGGAGTACGCATCACAGATGGCGCCCTGGTTGCGGCCGCTACCTACAGTAACCGATACATCATCGACCGGTTCCTGCCAGACAAAGCCATTGATCTTATGGACGAAGCTGCTAGTGGCTTGAGACTCCAACAGGAAAGTAAACCCGACGATATAATGCAACTCGACCAAAAGATCATGACACTGCAAATCGAACTCGAAAGTCTGCGGAAGGAAACCGATATCGCCAGCAAAGAACGACGAGAAAAGCTCGAAAAAGATCTGAAAGAATGCCAAGAAGAAGCCGCGAAGTTGACTGAGAAATGGGAAAAGGAGAGATCCGAGATAGACGCCATCAAAAAGACGAAGGAGGATCTTGAAAAGGCACGTATCGAACTCGAGCAGGCCCAACGCGAGAACAATTTCGGCAGAGCTGGTGAGCTACGTTATTCGGTCATTCCATCACTAGAAGCCAAGCTTCCTAAGGATGGAGGAGAATCAAGCACCACAGCTTCGTCCGAGGGAAGCCTGATTCATGATGCTGTAACTGCAGATGACATTGCAGCTGTGGTATCACGTGTCACTGGAATTCCTGTTACGAAATTAACATCTGGACACGCCGAGAAGCTCATCCATATGGAAGAAAGTCTACGTCAATCTGTTCGTGGTCAAGATGAAGCCCTAAGATCTGTCGCGAATGCAGTCCGAATGCAAAGAGCAGGTTTGAACGGCGAGAATCGACCGCTTGCATCGTTCTTCTTCCTTGGTCCAACTGGTGTAGGTAAGACTGAACTTTGCAAGAAGATGGCAAACTTCCTCTTTTCTACAGAGTCAGCCGTTGTTCGCTTCGATATGAGTGAATTCCAGGAGAAGCATACAATTTCTCGCTTGATCGGTTCTCCTGCAGGTTATATTGGCTATGAGGATGCTGGCCAGCTCACAGAAGCTGTGCGAAGGAAACCTTATGCTGTTCTGCTCTTCGATGAATTCGAAAAGGCACACAGAGATATTTCGGCCCTTCTTCTCCAAGTGCTCGACGAAGGTTTCTTAACCGATAGCCAGGGTCACAAAGTCGACTTCCGCAACACCTTGATTGTGTTCACATCCAACCTCGGCTCTGATATCCTAGTCGGCGATAACCCTATGCATCCGTACGCAGAGGACGCCAACGGCGACATCGCGCCTGCTGTCCGCGACGCAGTAATGAACGTCGTTCAGCACAACTACGCGCCTGAATTCCTAAACCGTATCGATGAATTTATCATCTTCAAACGTCTCTCCAACGAAGCACTGCGCGACATCGTCGATATTCGACTCTCCGAGTTGCAGAAGAGGTTAGACGATAAGCGAATTACGCTCAAGGTGGACGAGGAAGTTAGGCAGTGGTTGGCTGACCGAGGATATGACCCGAAGTTTGGTGCTCGTCCACTGAACAGGTTGATTTCGAGAGAGATTGGTAATGGATTGGCAGATAAGATTATTCGGGGAGAATTGAAGACTGGTGAGTTGGCTGTTGTGAATATCAATGACGAGAGTAATGGATTGATCGTGGAGAGTGCGGGGGCTGTTGAGATATGAGATCTATGATTTGTTGTGGCACGAGGGTCATGATTGTATATGATGTGATGAAATATTGGTCGGAAAAGTGATTTAGCGGAACTGCATTGCATAGCATGGTATGGGACAGCATGAAGGATCTCTCCTCATCGTATTGGCGTTGCGGATTGTCTGTATTAGATGTATTAAAGGAATGGAGATGAAAGGACACGATTGTATATTTGTATAAAGTTAGTCTGTAAATATCTGTATTCAACTCAAGCTCAATACCCTCTGCTTCACACAGTCATTACCACAGCTACAAGCATGCTCTAAATTCCAAGTTTTCATTGAGGAAATTCTTTCATGTGACCGAGTGTGGTACTCTAATCAATAAATAAACTTGTACGTAAAAGCAAATCATCATAATGTCCCCAAACTCCAGAAGGTATGTACTTAAATTCATAAAGTCCGTTCAAATCATGTCATATCGTATCATATCATTAAGCCCATACCATCACCATAGTCACAAAGCCAGTGACCAGTGCCAACACTGCCAACCTCGCCTCTTCCCTCTTACCTAAACTCCTCACATTGTTCGTGTCCGTAAAAGGCGCACTGTCCGGGCTCCCAGTCTTTTCCGAAGACGACGCGCTCGACGTTTTACTTCCACTTTCCTTTCCGCTGGAAGTAGTCTCCTGTGCAGCTACGCTGATCCCCGAGGCGGTTTCCGTGATAGTAGTGACGCCACCTGCCAGATTGGAGCTTCCGCTTACGCGTGCTGTTGCCGTAGTGGTTTCAGTGTAAGTTGATGTTTTGGTAACTGTGCTTCCTTCTGAATTTGTGGTGGTAAGTGTGCTTAGAGCGAGAACCCTGGTGGTTGTGCTGGTGTAGCTTGATCCGATGATAACAACGGGGATCAGGCTTGTGAATGTTTGTTGTATTGTGAGCGTTGATGGCGCTTTAGATTCTGTTTTTGTGCTCCCGAGGGTGATTGGATACACCAAATAGACTGTGGAGCCGCTTTGAGTGGATGTGACTGTAACTGAAGATACAGATGGGGGATGCTGAGCATCGGTTGTGATTGTCTGCTGAGATGTGGCGGTTGCAGATGATCCGCCTACGGTGACAGTGGTAGTTACTTGTGTTGCTAGACTGATTGCTTCGTTCTCAGCATTTCGCAATGCTGCTGGGGGTATAGGAGCGCCGGCAATCTGACATGCGAGCTGCAGTGGAGGGAGGAGCAGATTGACATCGAGGTTCCCGTCGCATGTGCTATGCATGCAAGTGATGACATCCGGAAGGAAGTTGCCCCGTGATGCTCGGCAAATACATCCTATGTCTGTGACATCGCAGTTGTCATCCGGAGAGGAAGTTACGCAGTCCTGTATACAAGAAGGGAGGGAAGATATCAATTGTGCTGAAGAGAGGTAGATGATTGCGAGTAAAGCCAAGAGCTTATAGAAGTAGTTCAGTCCCCCCATTCTGAATCAAGTATGTATTAGCAGCACTGAATGCTCGCTGAGTTTCGGCATACCATAAAGGAAATATGGTATGGTATACCACCTAAGCATCTTGAAATGCATGACGGGGCTGATGACAATAAAAGATGATGGGACCCTTATTGTGGCAAACCCCGGGTTTTTGGTTATTCCGAAAGTTCAAAATACTCCGCAATGCACGTCGAGGCATTCTTCCCTGATTTTGTTGCATGCGGTTCATGATCGACAGACGCCAATGAACTAATGTGGCGTTGCACCGCCACATTTACACTTGCGCAGCATGCAGTAGTTTCATCTGCATAGCAAAAAGTTGCTGAAGTTGGTAAAAACATATGCCAATTGCTGCTTCAGAATGGACTTCGTGCGATCATTCAGTATAGACGGTTATCCGACTGATTTGTTCTCATTCTATTCCGATATCGACTGTGCTTTTTGTTGCGATAAAGCGTACATGACATCCCACTCGGAACAGTTGGTCTTGGCTCAACCTAGATGACAT
Organism: Clarireedia sp. CPB17; assembly: GCA_002242865.1. Taxonomy (NCBI): domain Eukaryota; kingdom Fungi; phylum Ascomycota; class Leotiomycetes; order Helotiales; family Rutstroemiaceae; genus Clarireedia; species Clarireedia sp. CPB17. The sequence continues at coordinate 75,129 of LLKJ01000422.1, forward strand.
AGTCGGCACAAGCTAGGCCTATGAAAGCTATGCTCCTAGCTTGACAACTTCATGAGTATTGCTGTTGCATCACCATCACCATGCGCTTCCACCTTAATGGCCACAAAACCACACTTCTCATATAGTCTTCGAGCGGGTTCGTTGTCGGAATTTACTACGATACTTCCCAAGAACTCTCGCCCTAGAGCTGCTGCTTCATTCGCTGCATACCTCAAAGTCTCCTGTAAAAGTATCTTTCCCACACCCCGCCCGCGCATTTCGGGCAATGTAAACATGCCATTGACTCGAAAATGGGCTGTGGTTGGTTGCTTGTTGGTATCCTCTCCGCTAGCCAGTACCCATGGGTTTCCCAGGGGCATCAACTCGTCAACGCCGATAGGAAGGGGCCCAATAACTGTAACAGTACCTACGACAGCACTCGTATCTTCCTCATACGCTAAAAAGGTAGCTGCGCGCGGGTTTGCAAGGCGATCGTACCAGATTTGGTCGGGGAATTCAGCCTCGCGAGCATATGTCGATGCAAATGCCTCTGGGCTCAATCTCAAGGCATCCAGCCTAAACTGTTTGTACCGTCCGACATAAGACCTTATGCTGTCTTCATCACGGGGTATTTGTACGATACTAAAAGCCATGGCAATCTCCTGGGCAAACTAGAACAGTGCCGCAATGTGGTGGTTCTTGCTAGACTTAGGACAACAACGCCGGCCACAAAGTATTCGGTCAGAAATGACTCCGGTAACCTATCACAGAACTTAGTTATGAAAACATCGGCGACGGGGAAACACCAACAACAAGTAATTGAGACTTTTCTTTTATCGTGGCATTCCGCCAGCTGGTGAGTTTCGCGTGACTCAGAGACTGTTTCACTGTGCTGTTCTGGAAATAGGTAAGCGCCAACAGGGGAGCTTCACCAAAACTTTCCACTGAACGATAGCCAGTCATTCCCCTCAGGTTCAGGTTCCACGGCACCAAATTCAACCTTGTGCGCCTCGCGCCTCTTACAGGCATCAATACACACAACCTCCAGATATATCGCTCAGCTTGCGCATTATGTCTTCATTCTTCGTTCATTCGCAGACCACTTGCGATAATTCTCTACGTGATGGAGAAGAATGGCTGGTTCGAGAACTTTGATGAACAATTCGTTTACGATGCCAGTCTGGCTCGCGCACTCGCTGGGAAGACGCACAATTTCGTGGTGGAGTTCAGCAAATCCGAAGCTCGAATAGCCTTTGATCTGGACTCCGATGGTATGAACAACCTGATAGATAGGGAACCCAAGCGCAAAAGCTCGCCCGATGAACAGTCCATTGCCGACAGGTTTCCCGTTCGCTGGATGTAAGGCTCAACCCCAACCTTGCCCCGATGACCATTCAGCTTGCTAAACTCTGGTAGTAATATATGGGGACCGAACAGGCAGAGGGATATCATCGACCACATTGGGAGGCACTACAAATTCTCTCCAAGGCTACTCGGTATTATGAAAAGTCCACCCGTCGATGCGAAGCCAGAGCATCCAGATCACCGGGTCACTTTTAAGGACAAATTATTCGAGAAGGATGATATCGAGACGGGGAGAGCAAGCATAAATTTCTCGAGAGCACAAACGGCCTTGCGCAAAGCTACGGAAGCTACAAGTCATTATGCTATTGCTCAGCAAATGGTCAATTACCAGGCATTAGATGTTGGCCAACACTGTGGGTGCCCAGTATGATCTGTTATATACGACATTGAAGCTAATCATGGCCAAGTTACGTGTATTGGTGCAAATTGGATGCACGATGTGTCAAAGCAGCCGGAACTATCTCAAAGTCACGATGCATTTATGGAGACAACTCAGCAACGGTTTTGGTCATGGCTTATACTTTGTGATGATAGTAGGTGCAATATCTAGCATGTCTTCGAAAACCCTTTCTTACTGAAATCAGATACTGTTATATCTCTTCATGAAGATACTGGGTCTCTCGATAATGTGGACGATCTCAAATCCATACGCGGTAATACTTTAAGTGTTCTACGCCAGATCTCCCGGCAAGGATATGGCATTTTAGATCCCTTGTCCATGCAGAGCATCAGACCTGCTCTTGATCTAGAACGGCCTCAGGAGAACGGTCACGAGGGAGCGAGTAATCTATTCTACTACCTTTTTGATGACTGGCGTGCTGTCTACGTAACTGCAGCCCTTTTCAAAAAGAGCTTGCATGAGCTAGTATGTCTCTTATCTCCCCATTTAAGATATATTACTAACCAGAGCTAGGAAGTTTCCATTCTTGAAGACATGGTGAGATCCTCCATCGCGGTTTGTTGACCCTTACTTATCTTCATAGACAAGAAAATCCAACGAATCTCTCGATACTAGGATCATTCCTCGGCTCCACTTTCTCAGTAAGAGCATTCGACAAATGCATCATCTGTACAAGGGCTATCATAGCATTATAATCCGTCTTCTCGAGCCGGCAAAAGGAAACGCCACGACTGATGCGCCAGCCAATGGGTCGTTCATGAGCCAGAATTATAGGGGTGGTGTCAAACTTACAGCATCTGCAGGCCAAAGATTCGAGAGGCTGGGTGATCGGCTGCAACTAATGATATTGAGCCAGACTGAAGAGCTCCTTGCTGAGAAGGATGGCCTCAGTACAACGGTAAGTTGGGCAAACATCATTTCTCTGTCATAACTAAAGACTTCTCAGTATTTCAATATCACCTCTCAGAAAGACTCGGAGGCCACAGCGAGACTGAACCGTTCCGCTGCTCTTCTCGCCAAACTTTCTGTGCTCTTCCTTCCCGTCTCGCTCATGACGTCTTACTTTTCCACACAGCTGTCTGGCATTGATGGCAAGTACACCTTTACAGACTACTGGATTGGATTTGCCGTAGTTGTTTCAGCGTCTTTTGTTTGTCTATTCTTTTTCAGTAAAATGTTAATGTGGATCACCGAAACATTGGACATGTGGTTTAAGGAGGTCGGCAAAGTCTTGAGGCATTGGATTGTAAATTGTATGAGGGGGGTAGAGGGCAGGAAAAATAGGACCAAACAGGGAAGCGAAGCGAAAAAAGAATCGGAAGACGAGTAGGAAGTGATCTGGCGTTTTCTTCAAGGACGCAAACATGGGATTTCAAGGGCCAGGATGGAATCGGCTGGGGAGGATCCGTGTGCTATATTATTGGGCAGTTCACGGCGTTTTCCAATTATCGATACCAATTGTATATGGATGCTTGATCCCTAGGTTTACACTAGCATCTACCGTCATTTGTCCTGGGGTTTTAATATTTGGTGCTGCATGCACGAGTTCAACTTCTTTGTTCACTCCCGGTCGCTGTTGTGCTTTCATTTCTTCATTGAATGATCTTATCGCATGTCCCACGATCATGGCTTTAGAGCCATATATGACATAACGCTGTATGGTCGATGAAGGTAAACGCATGGCGATGGGTGTCACGAGCTCATGGTCATCAAGGTCAAAGGAATGTGAGGTTGCTCCACAAGCTGGATAGCTGAGCGAGTGATTGCCGTTACAACCATGATTACCCAAACTTCAAGATCCGCTTGCTCTCATGGTTCCTGGTCGCCTCAAATAGACGGAACGGATCAAGGAGTCGATGGGTATGATGGAGCTGATGCATCATTGTCCTGTTATTCTCATAGCCAAAATCAACTATTAGTTAGGATCGAGGTATTGCTCGTCAATGGGACGGACCCGAAAAGATTAGGATGTCAGTATCGCCATGGTCAAGCTTATACGACACACACATTCATTTGAGCCTCATCCTCTGAACACTTGAACGGTGGGGCAAAGACCTGAAGACTCTAGATGTTAGATCTAGAATGATTGTATCACCGGTCTGCTCTAGCAGACAGTACGCCACCTCAACAAACGGTGAAGCTGATCTTGTATCAGTAAAGATGGTCAAGCTCGACTTCGAGCTCACCGTTGAACTGTGGCGAACATAGTCATCGTTCCAGTCATCTGCGGTGTACCATTTTGATTTCCAGTTACAGCAAGTTGCAACTCCACCCGGCATCTAGCCTTGGCTCTCGATCATAACGTCTATCCTCATCAGCAGCACAACGAGGGCTTTTCTTGATCCGCATATAACGCATATAACGCAGAGAAGACGATAGGGACGAAGTCCCGTCTCACATCAGAAAGTACGAACAAGTGGCTGCACAGATAAGGTTAATTTCCACGGTTGTTCCCATGAGTGCACAAATGTAACTTCGATGCATCGCATCGAATCGAAAAAGTAGTAGCGGTGTAGTGTCTATCTTGCACATCAAACTCTCCATGCATATAAATTACCTCCACCAAAGATTGTTAAGGTCACATCGGTATCTGACAAATCCAGCCAGGTTATTCATGCAAGCAAGATCCCACCCCCTTCCTATCGTCTGCTGCTTGCTGCAATATTACTGTATACACATCCGGCATGTGGACATAGGGCTGGTTTGCTTACCTTATGCTTATGTACTTCATTGCGGAGAGAGCAGGGAATACTGCGGGTTTTGAAGCGGAACCTACATCTCCCAAGTCCGCAGCATCATCAGCTCCCCGTTTGCCTCCTCACTTTCTTCCTTCCCCATGCATGATGATTCCATCCATTGCAGCCCCGAGGTCACTGCCTCCTCCCTGCATTATGCGTGCCAATGGGTTAAAGAAAAATAACAGCGCATACAGTAAAGTAACTGTCCACTCACTATCGAGTGCGAGCCCAAAGGACACAGAAGCGCAGCACAGCACAATCTAATTTCTCACCTCACTCTGATCTTGCTCTTTTCGTGCAACTTCCCCATCTTACTGGACTATCTACTTGCCTGTTTGAGCCTTCCAAAACTCCCCTCAAACCACGTGCTTACGCACCCGTCTCCGCCTCACTGCCCTTGTCGACCACTAAATATCGTGTACCACCTCATGCACATCGTACAGATGCACCAATCACATCGCCTCCAATACTGTGCGACCACACCACGCTACCTAGCCGCCGATCACCCGTGCTGCATCGTAACGTATACATCCCCATCAATCATTGATCAAAAGCGACTCAGCCTTGTGGAATTCCGTCTGCTCTGCTCTCTGCGCATGATTTCTGGTCCCCGTTTTCGCGATTCTAAACTAGTCCTTGTCCCAATAATATACTTGCTGACTGATGGTTCGTCATGTCGTCGTCGTATTCCACCAAATGAAATCAGAAGATGCGCATGCGCTTACTTTTCTTTCCCCTTTACATTCTACATCTACATTTACACCCAAGTAGCGGCTGGAGCTGGCTAGGTCGAGAGGCAAACGGACTTTTTCGGACTCATATTTTTCTCAACTCCGCAATCCCGTCAGATACACACCTCCCAGATATAGATGAGCGAATGCGAGCGCGAGAAAGGAGAAAGAACATATCTTTCAGCCTCCCAAAACACTCATGTCATGGTCGCAATTCCGCTGATGTGAGAACAGCACCAGATACTGAGCCTCACCCCCGCGTCTTTTCTTGCTCTGATAGAATATCTGTGGAAACCCAATACGGTCATATGCATTTTCTAGAAAATTAAGGCTGCAGACCGCCAGTATCCTTCCCTGGTGAAACGTCTGAGGAGGCTTGCAGACGCATTTGATTGTGCAATGCCGGCCGGTGTGGCTGCTCATCGTTACGTATGTAGGTGGTGGCTGTTGGGTTTTTTTTGGGAGTGATGATGGTGCATGTACTTTAAGGTTATTCTTTCCTTGGTACTGTGGTATAGGCCTGTACTCCTAAGGGCATGCAGTGAGATTGTATCCCTTTCCCGTTTGCGTATATGTATGACGATGAGATCGAGATGTGATCAAGGTTAGAAATGGAAGTGGGAGATTTGCCGGGTGAGCAGCGCATAGTGGGAAGTGGGAAGAAGGAGAAGGAGAATCCTGATATTCTGTAGAACCCCCCCTTTTCTTGTCATGAATCCCAAGATGTCATCATACCCCATTCTACCCATGCCAGATACCACCTTCAGTTAATACAGTAGGTACTGTATGGAAACCCAAGTCCACACGCGTCAATCTCAAACACCAACACCAGAACCAACATTCTGCACCAACACCGCCTACCCTCCCGGCGGCAATTGTAAAATCTCGCTTCAACAGCATGCCGCCCAAAGGAGTAATATGTCGATGCCGAAAATAGCAACATTTCGATGGAAATATATTCCAGCCCCCAACTTCTACAGAGTACTTCTCCTGCACCCCTCTGCGTTCTAGTCCCTGAAGTACAGTAGGTGAAACAAGAAAGTTGCATCCCTTCCACAATGCTCCGACGAATCGGAGACTTTTCCATACCCACAGCAGTCTAGTCCCATCCTACCGATTCAATTAAACTTTACCAGCACACAACTCAAGCCTCCCTCGTCTAGAACGAAACAAACGAACGAACGGACGGACTAGAACTCGCCCGTTACCTTTCAGGGGGGGGCAGGGAGTAGAGACGATAGAAGAGTGGACGGATGGGAGGCAGCGCAGGGGAGGGGATAGCATTTTCCTGACTGGACAGACACTCGACAGGGATGCGAATTAGGGTTGTGATGGGATGAGATGCCAGCAGCCTGCATGTGTGTGTGTGCGTGCGGTCGCGGTTGCGTCTCGATACGCTTTCCATGATGATGCAGTGCCGTAAGGCTTTCTCTTGTCTGCAACCCTACCTATTCTAGGTATGCTATCTGTTTAGCTTGCTTATGCTTACCAATACCAATAAATAGAGTGAGCATACATAAGTTATCTGATATCGACGTGATACTGCGTAACTTATGATAGATGCGGGAAATTATCACGCTGGATGTATCCGCGCGCATGATGCGGATGGGTTCGTAAATGCACTGCTTAACTTGCACCACACGTTATCTGTTCATCCAACCATTATCTCCCGGTGACGGCCAACGGCAGGAGAGATAGCGAGAAGCGAAAGGGAACAAAGCAAGCCCGCTTCCGGGTCCCGCTGCTAGCTCATCTTTCTTCAGACACAGGCACAGATTGCGTAGATCCACCGCAAATACAAATACAAATACTGCAAGATGAGTAAGAAACAGAGAGTTCGTACGAGCGTCCCATTGGAGGAATCGTGTAGAACGCAGCAAGAAATGGAGTCGCATGGAAGAAAGTGGGGAGAGCAAGGTACGCACAACCACCAGGAATGCGAATGCAGGTTAGCATAGGCACAATTTGAGCTTGGCAACCTTAATGTTAAAAAACGTGTGTTGGGATCGTTTGGGATTGGGGGGAACCGACGTCTGTACCAAGGCGAGAAAGAGGATCCCTTTTTCACCGTCTTTGTTTATTCTCCTCGCTCCTGCCTCTCCATAATTTAAGAATGCACTTGGCTAAAAGTTACCAGTAGATTGGAGTTTGGTACGAGTATTGCATCGACCGAGGCATGCCGTTGAACCTATGCAGTAGTACAGAGTACAGTATGACCGGAAAGACGTTCCCGTCAAACTCCACGGATTTAACAGAACATATCGCCGCCCGCGTACTCTAAACTGCCTGCCGCCCATGTATGTATGCTATGGTAAGCATCAGACTGACCGTTTCTTCTCCCTTCCATACTTGTAAGTGATTGATCGTCTTAAGGATCAGATGCAGCCACCAAATACCAGCCAGACCAAAGGCCGCTAATGTCCTCAGACCCAAACCTAGAACTTAGCTGCCATCCTATGACATAGACACAGCCTAAAAGGAGCTGCCAGTATGGCTTATCTTAAGGACTCAGTGGTGCGAATGCCACGTCCGTCTCTTCCTTCATGGAGATGTGCGCAGAACTGCTCAACCACTACCATAACAAGGGCCTTTACACCTGCTTGAATAGTCGGCGACCTCATCCGTACAGCTCGCGAAAAGAGGCCAAAAGCACATGACTCCGCATGAAGATCTCCATGCCAGCAACAGTGATACTGTAGATGACCCCAGGTTGAAAACAGCCCATGCATGTGGCGAGATCGGCAAATCCAGTACTAGGAAGCAGTCCCGCGCTCGCTATGAAACGGGAATAGGTCTCACTCTGAACCTAGGTACCGCAAATTGGTGAATCATAGTTTGCGCGCGTCTTTGGGAGTCATACAAGCATTTCAATGCGTCGGTTCTTGGGTTAGTCGTCCGGAAAGTGTCTCCAGTAGCTTAATTACCTGCCGTATGTGGACAATGCAGTCTGCGTGTCCCATGTGATACGATACACACAACAACACACCTTCTTTTTCGCGACTGCGGTTCGGGACTAACGCGAGCTCTCGCTCACTCCCTAAACTGTAGGTTCTCGAATCGCATTTGTCATTTGACAGGGAGAAGGAATTGAACCGTTTTTCGGCGGAAGAGTTGGTTCGTTTATTCGTTCGTCTGTTGATGTCCACGATGTGATGGTTAGTTTCAACTTACCCCATTCTCCAGTTTACGAGCTTGAAGAAAAAAGTACTCCTTGGTGAGGCACAGCAAAGCGAATCGGCCACATATTGGTTCCTAAAAATAATCATCATTGAACAGTATGAAGAGAAAGAATTGCGTAGTAATTGACATATCGAGAAATAGATAGAAAAATGATAGTTCTGTGTACAATAATGGCCTTGATAATCGTGTAAGACTGCAATGCCCTCATGCCCCATTTTCGTACCTCATTTTCTTTTTTGTCTAACAGACCCAAACACCAGTCTAATGAGCATCAAGCCTCGAAAGCACCAAGAAATTGTAAAAAACCAGACACCGCTCGCTATGCAATAGTACAGTCCCTGTTTGCCCGTTCCTCCATGCCTCCCAAGTCCATTCGTGATTTCCGTAAACTCCATGTTCTTCTTTCCGACAAGAATAAAAAAACTCCAATAATTCATCTACCATTCAGGTAGTGGAGGAACTCCTCGCTGTCTCCTCCATGCATTACTTCTATCCACAAAGTCGCGGCCAAGTAACCACCCCCACCTCTCCAGTACAGATTGAGACACCTCCCATGAAATCTCATTATATGGATCATCCCCCCAAATGATGAGCTGACCCACATCCTCAGCTTCCCCGATGCAACTGCCGAAATCTTGAATAAAGCTATGCGCAACATCTCGCGTCAAATTCATAAGTCGTTCCCTCAACGATGGAGATGCAATCATATCTATGGCGTAAAAGTGCGGGGCTTCGAGTTGAGTCTTGCTTGGTTTGAGCGCGGGTGGTAGAATATCAACCATTGAGCGCAGAATGGCGAGATGACGTTCAGGAGAAGTACCGTTGAGGACCGCGGGATCGGAAACGAGTGGTTGAAAAAGCTCTCGGATATGCTTGCAAGCCTTCTTACGATCGTAGGGCGACATGACGATTGAAACGCTTTAGAGAACGTTAATACCATGAATAATACGTTTCGTCCGGACTAGCAACTGGGCGTACTAACTTGGGTGTAGAGGAGGATCTCGACTGGTCGGCGCTAGCGCTGCTGCCGCCTGTTCGAGGAATGTTTAGAGATGGGTGTTGAAATGACGAGGATCCCATAGTAGGGTTTCGTTGGTAGCCTGATGACTCAGGTGAGCTTTGTGCATTGTGTGAACGGAGCCCGGATTGAGGTACCATAGAATATGGTTGAGAAGACAATGCAATAGGATCGGCATATGCATGCATGGAAGGATGATTCATGGACGATGTCATGGACATTGATCCCATAGGCATGAAATCTGAACTCAAGGATGCTGGAGGGCTACCTGCGTTGGACATAGATGCCCCCGAGATCGAAGGAGAAAGAGAATATTGTCGATGGTCGGTTGCTAATTGTCCACCAACCGGCGCAAGCAAAAGACCTTGTGAAGTCGTTCCGAAGAGTTGTGCCCGGAGAGCTTCATTTTCTCTTCTGAGCTCATCATTTTGGTATCTTAAGCGCTCGATCTCTTCCGATTGTTCGTTGTTCTGTTCTTTTTGTGCTTGCTCGAGGTTCTTGAGATGTTCCTTTCTTCTTCGACCTGTATCCATTGTTAGTTTTGGTGGATAGGTAGATAGTTCTTGGTCAACCTACGGAATTCTCTTTGCGCAAGACGATTGTACTAGAAGATATATGAGCATAACTAATTGGTTGCCTGGAAGGAAGCACATACCTCGCGCTTGCGTTCTTCTTTATCCGCCGAGGAGTCCATGTTGGTTGTTAGGAAGTACTGCCTGGAGTGTTGGATCGTTGTTGTTGTGGATGTGGTGGTCATGTTGGGCGATGCCTAGAAGATATAAAGATATAAAGATATGAGATAAGTACAAGATCTATGGACGAGATGCGGTTTGGTCAATCCTTCGTGGACCGCAGTGAGATCATATACCCTGGGCTTCTAGCATTTCCATCCTCGCGAGTATGGCTCTGAGGTGCATGGGACTTCTCGATTCAGGCGAGGGCTCCGAGCTATGCAGTGGTAATGCTCTAATCCCTCTCAGCCTTGAACCGCTAGGGCCACCCTAGTCTGCCAGACAGAGGGTGGGGTGACAACGAGAGCCATAAGCAATTCTACCCGTTACATGGACAAGGGGGTGGGAAGTGTATGATTATAAACTTGTAAGGATGCCATGCGCTCGAAGATTGCTGGGTCAAGGGTGGTGGGAAAAGACCAGCAGATCCCCATGTTCTTCGAATTAGACGAAAGAGCGAAAGAGCCGTGGAGTTTCTGTGGGTACAAAGTACCAGTAGCTGCTGGGGCCACCAGGGGCAAGTATTTGTATTTGCTGGGATCCACCAGGTGCTGGCTAAATCTTCCCAGCGAGTAGGTACAGTAACGAATGCGTGAGGGCCCAGAATATGTCTGTACAGTGAGCCGGAGAGAAAGAGACAGAGAGAGAGTGTGTGTGAGGGAGAAGTATCACACAACCTCCTTGGTACTGGGAAAGTACATCCGTCCATATACGACCACCAACAAACCTTTAGGAACAAGAAACTAGAAACAAGCTCCTCCAATCAATCCCCTTTGATCATCAAGATGTGCGATGATAGCCCAAATCCCCCATTGACCATACTGCGCCGGTGAAAACAGATCCACGAAGAATCAAGAATCAAGAGTCAAGAGCAAGAGTCAAAGCCTAGACATGCTACTACTGCACTGCTATTTCCATCCTGATGATCCCTAGGCTGAGTTTCTCTGGCGATAGCCACGGCAGTGTTGAACCTTGGTAGGGCTAGCGGTATGGTGATCCTGTAGGTGCATGCACTTGATTTGGTAGGAAGGCTTCAGCCCGACGTGATGTTGCACGATAGAATTGAAATCTCTCCCAGTAACTTAAAATGCGAGACAGCCAATCACGACGCTGCGTAGCATGTAGTCAGCCATTGCATTATGGGGCTACGAAGCTAACGTCAATACCAGCTTTATTACTTCCGTACATGAGTATGCATTTTATTTATCCAGCACCAGTTAACCAAAATAAGCCTTCCCCTTAAGGTTTCGGTATTCATCCGAAATTATCGAAGCATGGTAAGAATTTAGAATGGGACAGCGCGGCCACTGGCGAAGGTTAGCAGAACCAAGTCTGTCCACAGCAATGTACTCTGTGCGGCACAGCAATAATAGGACTTACTACTTAGCATTAGGGATTAGGGATCGACATCATGCACAGTACAGAGTACTTGGGTCCGGTCAAGCCAGCACGAAGACCACCTACTCTGTACTCTGTAGTAAACTTGCGCATACTAACCGCTCCCATCTCCACCTCGTGCTCGAGTAAATCTAGCGCAAGCCATGCTTCTAGTGTATCAGTGTAAAATCTGAAAGAGTCAGATAGGAATGCATCAGATGTTTCTGCTTACTCGTAGGTGGTAATGATGTCGGTGAAGACGAGATCCGCGGGTCTAATCTTTTGTGGTACTGTGGCAGACTGGCAGTTGTCGGGTCGTAAAAAAGTAACCAATGAAAAGTTGGCCGTCAGCATTTCTGTGTTTCCGTGCCATCTTCGCGAATACTTCCTGGTTCCTGGTATTTCTGACCTGCACATCCCATTTTGCCTCAAAGTACATGTTTGTCTGGAAATTAGGATTCAGGCCTCAGATCCTCACCCCCTCTTGCATACTTCCGTATGAGAGGTGGTGCTGTATATCCGTATATCCATCCATACAACGAGTGGAGTCGCGCATTCGCTTGTCATTGAGGACTCGCGCAGCAGCCGTTTCACACCAAAAATGGGGCCCCTAGAACAAATTTTGGCTCAGTTGAATGCAAGACATGTGTCGCAAAAAACCACCGAGCCGACCAGAATAATAATATCCGGTTTAGAGGCGCAGTGGCTGTCAGCCTTGCCTTAACGCCAGCAGAGGAGAAACCATGGGGAAACGTATAGCTTCAGGTTGAAGAGTCGGAAGACCTAGGATCATACAGAGTAGGACATCATTCTCGGTGGAGTAGGGTCCTGTTGTCCTACACTTGCGGTTCGGGCATCCTTCAAAGTGGTTGCACGATGGTGGAACGATCTACCGCTCGTAGAGTTACAGGTATAGGTACAGTGAGGTCAGATTGATTGCCACCCCCAAGATAAATGAGACCTGTTTCCGGGGGGGCTGGAATAAGCTGCGTGCTTATGCCAGCGGGTGCAAAGAACGGCGGCAGAAGTATCGAAGGTTGAAATGACGAGACGACATTGCGTGTGAGATCATGTCTATTGTTGTCAAACACCCGTCTTAGAATTCTATCATAGATCCATTCCGGTCGCTAAAGCATAGCAGCCTCGTGGAGAGTATTAGCATTGGTAATCTTGCGGTCGCCTGTAGGGGAGATAGCAATTTGACTCGTTTGAGGCGTCCATGTCGCTTGCATTTACTCGAGCTTCTGAACCTCTTTCCATTCTAGTGGAGATGAGGTGATGGGCTTGAAGAGATTAGGGATAGTACATCGTAGGTTGGCTGTACGATCTACCGGCGAGAACGAAACAAGTATCGCGGTGACCCGGCGATACGCTGGGAGTGTGAAAACAGGTCAACTAGCACAAGAAGAGCAAGTCTAGCACGAACCTACTCCATTCGACCAAGGTTGATAACAACTAGATATCCGGTACGGGCATTTTCCTGGCCCGTTGGTCAATCTCGGGACTTCGCTTTGAGTGTGGAAAGACATCAGATCCATCGATCATTGCCATGGATGTACAAGTACCGCACACCGTTCGCGACCGCCGGCAGCTAGTCTTTAATGACTCAAATATACTCCATCCCGTTGCAAGCCAGGTTCACCCGGTCTAATCTTAACATCAAAAGAAGCTTACCGATCTTCCAATCTCGGTGCGGTTAGGCGTTCCAGCACACTCATAACGTACATTTCCAAATCGAGGAACCCGGGGTAGAGTGAAGGTGACCTAAGTGAAGCCGTCGCAGTCAACTTTAACACCGCAGCTACGAGATCATTGACGACGTTCGACATCGAACATCTTGGCAACAAGGATATCACAATAAGCGCGACCAAATTAGAAGGTCCCGCGACCGGTAGAGTCAAGAAACAGGAACTCGGCAACTCTCGTGGACTTGTGTTTTGACAGCTACGGCTGAGGACACCCGGCCATACAGAGTTTGCAAAGGACGGATGGGTGATGCCATACGTAGACCTGCAACAGAGGATCTAAGAACGGCGTGGCCGTGCAACTGTCCCAGCTGTCCTTTTTCCTCTTTGGGATCCTATGACTGGCCGGTTTTCGAGGCTTTGGAATCATGAGCTCTGTCACACAGCGTGGCGCCGAAATCCTTCTCCGGCAATCCCACGGCCGCATTTTCGTCGCAGGTCGTGTTGAGATCGTGCGGAGAGAATGGCGAAAGTGACATATTGGTTCGTTGTGATTGATGGGCCTTCGTTTCTATGTTTAACTTGCTGCACCTCTCGTCTACATGGGGTGAGCGTTGTCGGAACTTGTCTGATCTTGTCTCATTTTGTAGGGCTGACTCGGTACTCGATCAACGAGAACATTGGTTGAGTCGGATATTGCCCAAGACAATATCCCACCTGCTGGGAGTTGGCCCCTGTTGATGCAAATTCTGCACTTCATGGATGTCTAGTGCTTGTCCACCGACGACGTAAATACATTACTTGGTGTCCCCAGGACTAACGGTGATTATCCATATACTGTCCACATGTCGAGCTCTTTACTTAAAGATACATATTTATATCCATCCCGGTATGTCCCAGTACTTCATTTAAGCTTTTTTATCTCTACGTCGTGTGGTTACATAGCCGTCTGAACTGATGGAGCTAAGGAGTACAGCCACTTCGATTACTTAACTACTGGGGAGATCCAATTCAGTCAACCGTATGGTTTTGTGTTCAGTAAGGCATCACTATTGAACTCATTATTGTGCTTGATTACGAGACATAACTTCTGCTATCCCGTTGGGTATTCCGTCGTTGAAGACTCCATCCGCCATGTCCAAAGCAAACCCCTTCCATTTCTCCTTGCCTCTAGGCGTTGAAGCCCAACAGCACTCCACGTCTATTATGCAAATTGCTTTGGACCCGAGTCGTATATATTCTATCAAAACCAACCTAACTTTTTTTTTTATACATCCTGCGCCCATCTTCGCTCCCTCAAAGGCGCTTCCTTACCAGAAGCCTCTCGACTCCCATCGATCTCATCCCGCCAGGCCCAATATTCGCCCAGTCTAATTTCCGCATAAGCAGCATAATCAAAGTCAATCTGGGAAATGGTAGCTTGAATCAAAGCCCATATTCCCCAGTAGAAACCTGGCACTCCTCGGTAAACGTCTACTTCGGCGAACATCTTTTCGACCTCTGCTTCTTCGTCATATTCCTTCTTTAGGTGAGAGAAATAACTACGGATGTACTCGCGGATGAAATCGCGCCTTTCAGAGCATGTGGGTAGATATTGATGTTCGCAATCGAATCCTCCCCACTCCGCAAAATGGTTTGAAATATCAAAGGCGGCTGGTGATGGAGTTGCATACTCGTAATCAATGAAGCTGACAGTCTCAACAGCAGGAGCCGTAGTAGCTCCAGCAGGCCGAGGTTGAATAATGACATTTCCACTTAAAAGGTCGCAGTGGGCAAATACGAGCTGGAAAGTGTTAGCACGGTTTGTGATGGCAGGTAGTCACAGATAATGCACTGTGCTGGTAACACTACTTGGCCACGGGAAGTAACTCAAGTCGCATTGGGGTTTTACGGAGGTCACTCACGCCATTGCTACCAAGACCTGGCCTGTCACTAAATTCAGCAACCAGTCGAGTCAGTTCCTTCTGTAGAGTTGCTTGTCGTTCTCTTTCTGCATCTGTTTCTACTGGAAGCGCATATATCCACTTTTGCATTACTGTCCAGACATTAGGTGCAGGTTTTCCAGGGGCGGTGTTATCAATTGCAGCTTGTATAGCAGGATCCTTCTTGCTTGGCGTTGGAGCTGTGAGACCGAATTGTTCACTCCCATCTATTTCCCTCGACAGAGGGTCACGGACCGATGCAAGACACGGAACGACCGCATGCCACTCCGCCAAACGTCTAGCTACCCCACGCCAAATGCTCTGCTTTCTCAGATCTGCTGGACTGGTGACAGCTCCACGAATGAACCGGTAAAGCATTCCATTTTTAAATCGAGCAAGCAGCGCAGGCGCCAGATTGTACTGCATAAGCAATTCATGATTCTGGGTCTCCCGCTCCCGATCAATGATTAGATCTGTCCCTTGACCATAAGCTCTCAGCAGAACTGCCTCATTATCAATTTCCTCTGCCGTAAGCCCAGGTCTCTTATTGACAATCTTCAACAATGTGTTTGTTATGCCGTCCGTGAAACGTATAAACTCGATCTTTCCATCAGACCGTTCCCATTCGGGGCGCAGTGTGAGGATTAAACGTAGTGCTGATGTTTGGGACTCTGAGGAATTGTACGAGAGGGGGATGAAACGAATCTTGCCAGTATCAGCTCCCGGCGCAGACATCGCGCTCATTTTATTCGATGGTTCGTAATGGTCCGCAGTTTAACGAAGAGGATTCGGTTGTGGCCGCTGATGCTTAATCTGCTTGAGAATGCTATTAATAACCTGCAAGAGGGAGTTTCATTGTGTGCTCACTTGACTACAAGACTCAATTGACTAGGAGGAACCTCCTTTAATGTGTTCACTTACTTCCAGCTGGGCGAGGTAATTCGACGACTCTGGATCAAGGGTCTCGTACAATAGGAAGGTGGCACTGCAGACCTTGGTGACTTCGAAATGTATGGCACTGTCGAAATATCGCGCACTCGAAGGAAGGGATCGCACACTTAGTGTTGAGTGTCGGTCAACAATTTGGTTGGGTTGTTGGGAGTGCAGAGAGGCAGGGTTGGCGCTTGAGATTCTTTTGCCTGATGTTCAGCTTGAAAGGGGCATAGAGTTGTATAAGAGAACACCGTATGCGAATTGAAATGGTAGAAATGGGGTTGATAAATGTGCTCCTTTTTCGAAATTGTGGTCTCGTGCCTTTAGGGACCCTTATTCTTGGATTTGGGTTCAGGGACACCAACGGCAACCGCCGAAGGTATCCTATTGTTCGCCCGCACTAAACTTAGATAGGAAACACGCATATTCACATGTTAATTTGACCTTCCTAGTCAAATCAAACATTGTTGTCGCTGGACATTGTCAACTTTGTGAAGTTTTACCAAAAATCTGGCTCTAAAGCATGATTTTCAACTGCTGAGGGCTGAGTGGCAGCCATCATGTCGGCGTTAGCTGCAGACCAAATACTGCAGCATACAAGAACTGCCAAGTGTGCTGCATGCATGCCCTGGTATCCAGTCTTATCGCCCTTATCTTTGAGATATCCCATTTCCCACGCCACCATCTGCTCTAGGTACGTAGCCATGAGCCATGGTCCTGGCACCATGCAGCGGGGGCCGATCAAGTGTTCCTCGTAGTGATATCAGTTTTGATTTCCTCATCGCCTTTCTGAAAATTACCTGAGAAGTATTTGGAGGCTTCAAATAATGCCTCAAGACACGGAAGCAAATGAAACGACCCAACTTATAAGTGCTCAAGCTGCTGGAAGCAACGATAGTGACAGCATTCATCCTCATGATAGCAGCAATCACCGGAATCACGATGCTACATCCATCATCTCATCTTGTGTGTCTAAAGATGAGCAAGCTCTTAGTGGGTTAGCAATAGGGGAGAGACTTCCCTACAATGACTACACCACAATCGATTGGCTTCATGATTTGGTTCGCAGAACTGCAAACCTAACTTGCCATCGAGCTGACGTTGGTCCCTAGATCAAGGATTCGTTTCGATATCGCGAGATTCATTCGAACAGAAGCCTTAAAGGTCGTATCTGGTCTGGCTGGGACAGCAGTCAGGGTTGGCTTGCTGCAGCATTGACTGGGATATTCACGGCTATTGTAGCATTTGTCGTTGACATCGCTGAGGCTACGATCAGTGACTGGAAACTTGGTTACTGCTCTTCGAATGTTCTCCGAACAAGAGAAAGTTGCTGCTTGACTGAGGTTCGTATCAATACCATTGGATACGATATTCGATCAGAAGAGAAATGTGATGCTTGGAAACAATGGTCGGAAAACTACTGGAACAGCTTCGCCATCTATATCGGCTTTGCTTTAGTATTTGGCATCATTGCTGGTTCTGTCACTTTGACCACCAAGGCCTCCCTTCCTGTTGCCAAACAAGAGGATGTCGATGGTCGGGAAGATACCCCATCTGGAAAGTCTATGTACATGGCGGCTGGGAGTGGAATTCCTGAAATCAAGACGATCCTGTCGTAAGTACACCCCTTAATGCGTGGCTATTGTAGGCGACTCCAAGATATCCATGTCCTCCAACTCGAATGTGATCATTCGGTTTCGAGTGAGGGTTCTGAATATGGTGTTGCAAATACGATCACTCATATACTTCATTGCAACGACTGTATTGAGCATGAAGTTATAATTTACTGCACTTGATCTACTTTGTTTGCTATATAAAAGAGGACACAACTTGTGTTGTGGATCCCAATCCAATTAACGAACATGCTAATGTGACAATCAAGGGGTTTCGTGATACCACACTTCCTGGACTTCAAGGTCCTCCTCGTGAAAGCACTCGGCTCCATCTTTGCAGTAGCAACGGGAATGTGCTTAGGGAAAGAAGGACCATTTGTCCATATCTCAACTTGTGCCGGCTACCTTGTAGCAAGCCTATTCCCAAAGTATCGCGAGAACGGACGCAAAATGAGAGAAATGTTAAGTGTAGCTTGTTCAGCGGGTCTAAGTGTCGCCTTCGGTGCACCAATCGGCGGAGTCTTATTTAGCTATGAAGTGAGAGGACGCTGGCTGCCACTGCTTCCCGGTCATGGGCTGACACATATCAGGAAATAAGCACATACTTTCCCCGAAAAGTCCTTTGGCGAGCATTCCTCTGCTCTCTATTCGCTGCCATCGTTCTTAAAGCTCTCAACCCGACTGGGACAGGCAAGCTTGTGCTGTTCGAGACAAACTATGGGTTAGACTACGATCCTGTTCATTACGCAGTATTCGTCCTCCTAGGAATTGCTGGCGGCATCTTCGGCGGAGTCTTTTGCAAAGCAAATTTCCTTTGGTCAAAAAGGTTTCGCAAATACGAGATCATTAAAAACCACCCAGTCTTTGAACTTACCTTGGTTGTCCTCGTTACGACTATACTCCAATACCCGAGTCCCCTTACACGCGAACCAGGCGATGTCATCATCAAGAATCTTCTTGTGGACTGCCGTCAGCCCGAAGGCTCTTGGGTCTGCATGCAGGAAGCTTCAGAGGGTAACCGTTACCAGTATTATGGATGGCTCTTTTACGGTACCTGCGTGAAACTGATCCTCACAATCATCACATTTGGCTGCAAGGTCCCCTCAGGAATCATCATCCCAGCCCTCGATGCCGGCGCGCTCTTCGGAAGACTCATCGCTCAATTTCTTTCAGGCACCACTGCCCCAGGCCTATTCGCCATGGTAGGAGCAGCGGGTTTCCTCGCCGGCGTGTCGAGAATGACTGTTTCCCTCGCCGTCATCATGTTCGAACTAATCGGCGAAGTCGACTACATCCCAGCATTCATGGTTGCCATCCTAGTTGCGAAATGGGTAGCCGACGCACTGAGCCGCGAAAGCGTCTACGATCTCGCGCAGACGGTCTTGGGCCATCCCTTCCTTGACTCTGAACTTGCCCTCTCCATCGTACGAGATGCCGGTGTCCTAGCCGAAGAACTCATCCCCCCACCCCAAACCATGTCCGAAATAACAGTAACCATCGGTCCCGAACGTAAAGTCTCCAGACAGCTCCTGGCGACGAAACTCGGACAGCTTAAGAATCGCGGTCTTATGGACGCTGGTCTCGTTCTAGTAAACCAGACCGGCATGCTGCACGGCTATCTCGCACAAGGCGAGCTCGACTTCCTTATGCGCGAAGAAAGTGGACTGAATGATGAGGAATTTATAGACTTGATCGACGGACCGCTGGCTACGCTAGTGGACCAAACTCCGCTGACGGTTTGCACAAAGGCACCCATGGAATATGTGGTTGAGATGTTTGGGAAACTGGGGTTGAGACACCTGATTGTGGTGGAGGAGGTGAGTGGGAGGGTTGTTGGGATGATTATCAAGAAGAGATTGGTTTTGTATTTGGAGGGGTTGATGAAGGAGTAGTTGGGGATATTGTCGCCATTCTCTCTCTGCCTTGCAAATCCTGAGACAGGTACTACTCTTTCTATTTTGCACGTTCGATAAGTCACCACATACATGAATATACATAAATTCAAATAGAAATGTAACAATATGAAAACACATACAGATACCCATGCACCCCTCATCCACAGGCGCCAAATGTTACATGTATATGTGATTCATTTTCTGTCATCTCATCACTACCATAACATCAAAAAGAACGTGTACAAGCATATATCTTCGTACGTAAGTACAGCACGCATGCTTCATCTATGTACCCTAAACGCGCTCGCATGCTAACCATCAAACCCGTACCCATCCCAATCCAAACCCAAACCCAAATCCAAAGCAGACCAACATATGCAAAAGTGATTGACTCAAAGGAAAAAAAAGTAGAAAACATTCGATGGATGAGATTTAGGCTTTCAATTCCTTCTCCATACAGCCGGTACAAAGCACAATGATCTCTCCCCCTTCCCCCTTATTGCCCCTCTGACAAGGGAAAATCTGTCCATCGTCAAATCCACCGCTACAATGTCCGCAGCGGAAACATTCGTCGTGCCACTCTCCGCCCAAAGCCTCTACATATTGGCCCAGAACTGCTTTTCTGCATCTCTTGCATTTAGGGGCTTTTCGTTCTGTGCGCTTAGTCTGACAGGACAAACACCAAGCATAGCCGTCTTTTTCAATGTGCGTCATTCCTTGTTCAAAAGGATCGCCGCATTCAGCGCAGAAAAAGTGTCCGTAATGCCAATGTTCACCAAGAGCAACAGCATGTTCGCCAATAATAGGAGTTTTGCAGTGCTTGCAACGAGGAGCGTAAGCCTCGTGCCAGTCGAGATGGCAAAAGAAACGTAATCGCGCATCGCCATCTTCGGCTTCCGTCTGGCCTTCGATTTCGGGGATGACTTCGCCTTGTTCGCGACGCTTGATGCGGTCGAGACGAGCGGTGCGGGCAGCGGCAGGTTCGGGGCTGATTTCTAGCGCTTCGAGTGCGGTGCCGCACGTAAAGCAAATAAAACATTCTGGGTGAAAGCGTTCGGCGACGCCTCGAAGGGCTACAACTCGGCCTTCAATGGGTAATTGACATTGGTGACATGTTGCTGTAGCTCGACCACCAATGGCAGGAGACCAGTGTCCTCGAGGAACCGGAACTGGAGCTTGTCGCTGGAAAGTTCTCTTGGATGCAGTCTTTGGGTCCGGAAGTGGTCTAGCTGACGATTGTGATGAACTAGGTTGTGAAATAGTTGGAATTGAAGATGTAGAACCAGATCCTGGCTCGTTGATCATCGGGATATTGATCGTGGGAACGACAGGTGCTGATTTAGATGAACTCGTTCCAGGTTCAATAATCGTGGGTATAGCCGGCGTTCTGGATGAGCTTGATGTAGGTTCAACGATAGTGGGGATACTAGGGACTGAAACAGAAATTTGAGGTGTATCAGGAAAATTTATGGTAGGGACTGAGGGGGTAGATCCCGAGACATTAATAGAAGGCACGGAGACGCTCACTTGGGTCGGTGCGTTAAAGTTCTTAACTGTGGGAGTTTGGGCAGGCGTCGGGCCAGGTCGAGCAGGTATGTCTTGCTTCGTGCTAGTTGGGCGGCGATCGAACGGTGATCTTCTTCGCACTTCTGGCTTGTCATCAGCCTCAGACGGCTTCCAATTCTTATCAAAGCTTACAATTGGTCGGCCTGGTTTGTCACTGACTGCCGTTGGTGTGGGGAGTTTGGGACTTCGATCTTTGAGACGCATACTCGTCGCTTGACGAATATCCTCTCCTCGAATCTCAATACCGTTCTTTTTTGGTATTTCCTCTTCCTTCGGTAGCTCTTCTTCTGCTGGAGATGGATTTGCAGTATAGGCAGGATCTCGTGACTGCGATGGGGGATTCTTGTAGATCTCCGTCGACGAGAACCGTTTCGTTATCTCAGGCGGAGTACTATTCGAGCGAGGGCCTTCGGGCATGAATTGAACGCGGTTGAGGGGATTCCGTGGTTTGGCTTGCAGGGGGGAGGGCGCATCTCTTGCTTCTGCAGGTCTGCCACGAAGTGTGCTCTTGGCACTTTCTGGTTCTGGCTCCTCCCAAATTTGTTGCCCAGTAAAACTGCCTTTAATCTCTCCACTAATGTTCCTCTTCCCACCACCACTCTTCCTTCTACTGTTTTGCGACCGAAGAGCACTAGGAGGGGATCCTCTGAAAGCCGCCTGCTCCGCCATTGCATCTCGGCCAGTGTCTAAAGATCCACGGAAAACTCGCTCAGGACTAATCTTGCGTTGGACAGGAGAAGAGTTCTTAGAACTGTCAGATCTCTCTTCTCCATCTTCTTCCGCACCTGAAGCCGATGAAGCTGTTTGTGGCGGTGCCATGTCTCTAGCAAGTCCTGTAGCCGGAACAGGTCCTCCATTGCGACCGACACTCTGAGTTCTGGCGTGAGCGTAGCTATTCTTCTTCAGATGATCATTGTATCGATATGGCGCATCAGGATTGACGATAGGCTCTCCAAATTGGTGCTTGTAGACCAACTCGGAAGCTTCTTCTTGTGCTGCAGAATGGATCCGCAATTCTTCATCGTGTTGCTTCTTAAGGTCCATATCCTCCATGGCCTCTCTCAATGACACAGCTTCCTCCTTTTCCATCCATCTTAGACCTCTTTCGATATAGGTAGCACTTGGCACAACTTCTGAAGGTTTCAAAGGAGGTTCCTGCGGTGGTGGCTGTACAAGCGCTCGACCAGTCCTGGAGCCTGTAGATGAATATGTCCCTACCGAGTTTCGACTCTGTCTCCGAGAGAAAGAGCTCCCGGGTCGCGAAGGAAGATCGGCGGCCGGTGTCACTGGTGGGGCTTCGGCCTGTGGGGTGGTTTCTGATGATAGAGCTATCGATTGCCGCCGTTTACTTGGAGGTGGAGGTCTTGCGCCGCTAGGTCTTGCAACTCGGTTGTTTCTGAGATCTGCTAAATATTCGGCTGTTTATTGTTAGACATGTCTCAAAATGCATGATGTGCTGTGCTACAGCGCGAGTGCAATGTTTCTGCTCTAGCCCTCCACAGAGAATATTCCACGTACCGAATTGCTCGCTCGACATATACGATGGTCCTGGAGGAGTGACCGTGCGAGATGATTCTTTGGACTTTGCTCGAAGTAACATTGTGAAAATTGGCTGATGTGAATGCACTTGGCTTCGTCCCAAGAGTATATATAGTCCTCCCAAGTCCACCGCCGCAAGGTAGCTATGCCAGCAAAGCGCGTAGTTCGGTGTCGATGCGGTGCGTCAGTAGTTGTATCCAATGTCTAAGTTCCAAGTATTCGTGTCCCTGTTCGAGGTGAGGATCCGTAAGGAGTGTCGGTGATGATGAATGAAGTAGAGGAAAGATATCTGGTGGTGTGGGTGAGCAGACCAGGTGAGGGGATGTTTATTATCAACAAAAGAGAGCTGCAAAAGAAGGACAGTAATTTACGGGACGTAATGATACCAATAACAAATATGTGAGATAGGTGCGGGAGGGAGGGGAGGTGTTCAAGAGAGAGGAAGAAGGAAGAGAAGAATTGGGGTGGAGAGAAGAAGAGTAGAAGAAGCGTAGAAGAGGAGAAGAGGAGAACACGAAGGGAGTGAGTGCGCGAATGAGCGAGTGGGTGAGTCAGTAATACTCTGTACACTCTGCACACTCTGCATACTCTGCACACTGAGGTGGTTCTTTCCTATTGCTTCTATACTCTGTCTGATTTCTATTTGCCTGGATTTATCTTTTATCGTGGGCCGCCAGGCCAACGTCAACAATTGGTTGAAACTAAGGCTGTCGGCTCGGCAACACAGCCAAAGATTAGCCACGGTGCCCTGGCATTCAAGACAAAAATGTATGAGAGATGGTTGATGATGTACCAAGTATACCAAGTATACCAAGTAGCAATTCATCTCTCCTGTTCCGCATTCATCTGCAAATGAAGCGGATTCCTGCTATTTCGACGAAGATTCTAGAATGCGAGAAGAAATGAAGTCTCCATTGATCCCCTTTCCTCTTCATTTTCCGCTCTTTTGCCAACCTTGGTACGGGTATGGAAATAAATGGAGAATTTTGTGGCTTGAAGGGGTGCGGGCTGCAGCTGCATAAATCATCGGTAAACACATCACAGATTCACAGATTCGCGCTGATTTCAAGGTTCGGATTAGTGACACGTGCGAACCACAAGAACCGAGTCCCGGAGTGCAACCATCTCTCCGCCCAATTGTAACTTCAATATCATCCAATATCTGCTGAGCCAAGGGGCTTTGAAAACGCATAGTAAGACTTACTATCGATCGAGGCAGCAGAACTGCAAGCTTCACGCTTTGCTTTGTTCCAGCTCTCCGTCTCCTCTTTTCTCTCACCCTCCCCTCCTTCCTGTGATCCAGTTGTTCTCGTCGGTTGTGTCACCCCTTCACAACCACAAGTATATCCTCAAAGGATGGCACTTTCCATCACATCTACCCTGCGATTACGAACGGCGGAAAGAAGCAGTATCCACAGCTTCTCGCTCCTCCATCATGATTGGTAGTGGACATAAGTCGACTCCCTGGTTATGCCGTTATTCCCGAACCTTTGCGGGGAAGATCGAGCAAAGCTTTCCGTGACCAAACATTTACGCCCTTCTCATCCATAGAAAGCCATCATCTTGTGAGTAGTCGGTTGGTAGGTCATTTTCTTCCTAATTCTGCGCAGAAGCTACTTCGTCTGTCTCTTCTAATCATGCTTCTACTATTCCATTGATTTGTTACTTTTTTCAATCGTATATACTGCTTCCTTGTCTCATGCATTCTACCAATTGCGCTTTTTTGTATATCTTATCTTCAGATATACTGTGCATAATCGGCGACAGTCATGAGCGCTGAGGATCACGGCACATTGAATGACCAGCTTCACATTGGTCATGCACACATGGCAGACAGCTTAGAGAAATCTTCTAATAACACAGAACCGCCAGAGGGAGTTGAGCAAACCACTGGTGGCGAGAAGCAGTTGGAGCAACCGCAGGTAGTGGATGAACCCCCAGATGGTGGTTATGGATGGGTTTGCGTCGCATGCGTATTCTTGATCAATGCGCATACTTGGGGAGTGAATAGTGTAAGTCTTTTGAGTTTCTTTGATTTCCATATGCTAATAGCTTGCCAGTCTTATGGCATCTTCCTCTCCTATTACTTATCAAGTAATACCTTCCCTGGCGCATCGTCCCTCGAATATGCCTTTGTCGGCGGTCTATCGATTTCCCTCGCTCTCTTCGTCGCACCTGTAGCAACAATATGCACACGAAAATTTGGAACACAAGCTACACTGTCTGTCGGAATCGTGCTCGAAACAGCAGGACTTCTTGGCGCATCTTTCGCATATCGAATATGGCATCTGTTCCTCTCACAAGGTGTAGCTTTTGGTTTTGGCATGGGGTTTCTCTTTGTCGGTAGTGTTGGAGTTGTGCCACAATGGTTTTCGAAACGTCGATCCTTTGCCAATAGCATAGGCACAGCGGGAAGTGGTTTAGGAGGCCTGATATATTCCCTGGGAACAAACGCCATGATTCAATCCATCGGACTAGGTTCGGCATTCCGAGTCTTAGCCATCCTAGCATGCACCGTAAATGTTATCTGCACAATCCTAGTCCGAGATCGCAACAAAGCTATTGGATCCGTCCAAATGGCGTTCGATTTTCAATTATTCAAACGAACGGAATTCCTCCTAATGCTCGGCTGGGGTTTCTTTAGCATGCTCGGCTACATCGTCCTCCTATTTTCCCTCCCAAATTACGCGAGAAGTATCGGCCTCTCCGCCCAACAAGGATCAGTCATCGGTGCGCTCCTCAACCTCGGTCAAGGAATGGGCCGTCCATTCGTAGGCTACTTCTCTGACGCAGCAGGCCGCATCAACATGGCAGGTACCTGTACATTCCTCGCCGGACTCTTCTGTCTCGTGATCTGGATCTTTGCGAAATCCTACGGCGTGCTCATCTTCTTCGCTTTGATCGTCGGCACCGTATCTGGGACTTTCTGGGCGACGATCGCGCCGGTGGGCGCGGAGGTTGTGGGGTTGAAAACGCTACCTTCGGCGTTGAGCATTACGTGGATTATACTCGTGCTGCCGTGCACGTTTTCTGAACCCATAGGCTTGGAGTTGAGGGCCACGACGGGTGATATTTATCTGCATGCGCAGATTTTCGCGGGCTGTATGTATCTGGGTGGAGCGCTGTGCTTGTGGGGTGTGAGAGCGTGGAAGGTGAAGGAGTTGGAAGGGTTGGAGAAGGGGGTTAGGGAGAAGGAGTTGAGTGATGAGGATGAGGTTAGGAGGGAAAGAGAAAGGGAAAAAGAATTGAAGGTAGGGAAGGAAGAGGAAGGTGGTGAGGGACCGGTGAGAAGACAGTTGACGAGGACGGAGAGTGTGAAGAAGGCTACGAGGGGATTGTGGATTTTGAGACGAGTGTAGATGTTGGATAAATAAATATTTGTGTATATACTTAAATAGATGCGGATTTGATGGGAAAATTAAGGAACATACACACAGTCACATCTCTCTCGCACAAGACATGAAAATTCCAGAAGTCGATCTTTGTATGAATACGAGTGAGTATACAGAGGTTTTATTCAAATTGACCCTGGCATTGTGGACAAGCCCTGGCCTCGTGCTTTATTTGCATCATAGCACAGATTAGAGAAATAGGATCGGTCTTGACAGTCCGGGTTTAGCCCAATAATACTCACTACTCTGTCGCAAACAGTCATGAGAGAACCGGAAAAAAAATTCTCAATCTTATTCGACTGAACTACTTACTTACTTCCATACACTCATGCCACCCAACTCTAAAGCCAAAAAACAACCTCACTCCTCCCACCACCAACTTCTACCCCCTCCCCTCCAGTC
>LLKJ01000425.1:0-14435 GCA_002242865.1 Clarireedia sp. CPB17
GTGGAAGGTGGAAGGTGGAAGGTGGAACATGGAACATGGAAAGTGTGACGACGATGCACGGTAAGGTTGCAGGTTGAAGATTGAAGGTCGAAGGTCGAAGGTGTGTAAGCAAGTGCCAAACTGTGGCTCCCTGTCTCCTCCAAGACTTTGGGCGGAAAGGAGCCAGCGGGATTGGTCCAAAAGAATAGTGCCGGCCCCATAACACAATTGGGGAATAAGACGTCAAAGGCTCAAAGAAATGCCGTGGCCGTGGATGCTCCAACATCAACCTCTTCACCATACCATAGCTGTGACGCAGCCATGGTAGAAAGATATCGCCATGTCGAGACGGGTGAATGAGTGAACGACATGACATGAATGAATGAATGACACTACGTGATATTTCATTCCGTAATACACATCTCAGCAATCACCAGCAAACGTCCATTCATCGTCCACGCAATCCATGACATCCACGCCATCCTACGCGAGAAACATACTTGCAAATGATCCTAATCGGGGCGGATGTCGGATCGACAAGATCATCCGGGCGGAGAGGTCGGCCGCTTCCTCACCATAACCGCGATGATGGATATTGACATTGACAGCAACGTACTTCCGTACTGTGCACGATCTAGAGTGAGACATGGGGAACTGTTGAATCGACTGTATTCACACGAGTCAGCTAGCATGCCCTCAAGACATTAGAGATCTGACATTAGACATTAGACATTAGACATTAGACATTAGACATTAGACATTAGACATTAGACATTAGACATTAGACATTAGACATTAGACAGCAACTAGACATCAGACATCAGCCATTAGACACCACTCTTCACCGTCTTCCTTCGTAGCTCCTGAAGCCACCGATCATACAAGAATATCTGATGGAGGTTACTCTCAAGAATCATCAAGAGTCTCATCTTTGGTGGTGCGTGTTTGCGGGATGCTTTCCTTATCAGGCGATATGGCATCGGCATCGGCTATCTGACATGCCGCCTATCGGTGTACTGTGGTATGAGAAAAGTGGCTGTGATTGAGGGGCAGCAGGAAAGACCAAATTGAATGCTTTCTCCCCGCAATGGTGGCTTTGGCCTACCATATCGAGAGAGAGAAAAAACCCAGCGAACAACGAACAACGAACAACGACCAAGACAAGAAATATCCACAACATCGGACATAAGAACGTGCCACATTTCTATAATTAATCTGATATCGCCCAGGGCCTGCCTTCTCCACAAACCGGCAAATTTATTTGTACTTCATACCAAGTACGGTCCAAGTGACAGTTGTACTTGTACTTGTACAGCATGACAAGCAAAGGAAAAAGCCGTTGACTTTAAGTTAGATTATGCAGGGTCGAAACCCAAAAACCCTGATTAACGGCGAGGCGAAGCAACCTTACAGCCCGACGTATACAAGTATTCTTGCCCTGATTGGATTTGGCCAACTCGTCGGCTACCCTAACCACAACCACACCATATCCTTTTCGTTTGGTGGCTTCACGATCATTTTATGTGGATAAGTTATCGCTTAGACATTCAGGTCTTGACACTATTGATCTCATTGTCCAAAAATAGGTTGGGTGGTGAGCATTCGATATTCAGGGAAAACTCGAGTCGCAACTTGGAAGAGGATAACGTATTGGGAAGTGATGGGTAGGGTTGAACAGAGCTGTGCAATGCAACAGTACAATTTGTGGGTGTTCAATTGCTACAGCGACCCACGAACCATACTGGGGTGACCTTGGGCTGCACGCTGGGGGTTCTATTTTGAAAATTCGCCGACAGCGGAGTCCTGATCGTCGGTGCTCGTCCTGGGACACAAGCCGAAAGGGACCCGGCAACGTTGATGAGAAACCTTGAAAACTGGGTATTGGGCATCTCAGGTGTACTTTGCCGGATTCCATCCAGCATTGCGCTCCACTGATGTGCCGGTAATTCGCAAACGAGCATGGGTCACAGTTCGTTCAGCACCGCTGCTCAAAAGTTTGTTTTCACAGTTACGAAAATCTCCGATAAGGTTTAACTTCGGCGACGGCGAGGAGGGGCCATGGTAGGTGAACGCGCACTCTCACCTTGGATCGTAAATCTGAAGAGCCGACGGCGATCAATGCAAACGAGACGACGGCACTGTCCTGCTCGAGAAATACGGGCTGGCTCAATCTTTTCGCCTACGAGTAGAGCGAGACATCAATGTTCAAGAGAAGACATATACAGACCGTCTGCTATACATCATTCATTTTGAAAATAGTCCTCCATCTCGGTTGAAGTCTTGCCTACTCCTCGTGTGTAAGGAGATCTCAACACCAGGTAATACCGAGGCAGACACTATCCGTGAAGCGATGAGCTGCTGTCATGTAGTACGCTCGGACGTACGAGGCGTTCTGACACCCCTCCAACATCAGTTGGATGTTTATCCCATGAAGCCCCCTATCAAAGCTTCTCGACCGTTCCTTATATCGACTGATAACTATGAGTTCCACCTACTTATCTTTGGACGACTGATGCCTAGTATCACATGCGTCTCCCCGATACTGCTTGTGCGAGTAGCCCCATCGCCCAATTGTCTCCTTGGCTTTGCTATTTCAAAACACCCACGACCGATGAAGAAAACGCTCTAGTGGGATTTTGCTCCTCGTATTGTTGGCTACGAAGTGCTCCCGCTGCCCGAATGTCTCTTTGAACACAGGATATTGAGATGCCCTCGATTAAGGCGGGAAAACATTCTGGGGAAATCCTGCTCCTCGTAATGTTGGTTACGAAGTGCTCTCTAGAGACAAACTGCTGGGATTTTGAATTTCGCGAGCCGAGTCTTTTCCATATTCGTTAAACTGGACAGCAGCGAATGTTCTGAAAGACCTATATCCGGTCTTCCGGGCCAATCGGCTGCAATTTTCTCTCGAATGAGGAAGTATTTCGGAATCGCCAAGTGGAATCGTATTACTTTCGTCACTGAAATGATACCAGAAGTTCTCTTAATTCATGGTATCAGCATACGGATCAATGCTACTGCAGAGTTGCTGCCGGTTCCAGGGTAGGTTTATTCAAGCCATATCCAGCTGGGATACGCCTAACATACATCCTGAAAACAGTGCTGTGCTGAAAATCTCTCGCGTTAGCACCCAGAAGAACTTCTTTCCGATACCCTAGACAGGACTCGCATTATGCCTCGAAATGCATTCGTCGTGTGCTATGTGTCGCGGTGTACTCCAACTCTAGGTGATTCTGTCCAGGAGCTCAACCCTCGGGTGCTTTATGACTATTAACTCTGGACCCCCTTTCATGCTGTTCACAACACTGGTCTGAGCCGCTTTATCCGCTGCTTCATCTTGCTTAGTGCAAAGTGCGACCGCCCACACGTATCGCTTGCCCATGGCACGACAAAGCTTGGTTGTGTCGGCGATGGTTGATGGAACTCCAACCCAAAGCGCCTCAGTGTAGGTTTCCCAGTGGAGGAACTGCTGCTTTTCACCCTCTAGCTTAAGGTTTTGTATCTCGGCAGAGCCCCATATATAACTGAAAGTGACATATCTAGGCAACGTGATTGGCATTACCAAACAGTTTCTCACGGCGTCAACTAACGAAATTTTTCGCGTGGAAGAATCTTGCTTCGATAAATTGGCCATGGTGAGATGTCCCGCACTGGCTGACTCAGAACCTGAATAGATCGATATCGACGTAGCGCAAATTGATTCATCTTCCATGTCCGATCTGACTGGATTGTGCATCCGCGCCTACAGGAACCAGCACCACTTGATGAATTCCTCGGATTTGCAACCCTCCTGAGCTGAAAGGAGAACAACAAGTCTAAGACGAAAGACTGCTGCGTGTGCGGATGACTAGCACTTGACCAAGCTGTGAGATGCAGCTGATCGCATTCATCCTGATTGCTATCTTCGCGACCTAGCAGGGCGCTGTGGGGGTTACGTTTTAGATACTCGAGGAAACATCAACATAGAGGACATCTTTGGGTTTTGGATATGGTTGGTATGTACAATCTGACCGACATAAGTTTCACCGCTGTAGTGATCTCCCGCATCGAGGTCGTCCCGGTTGTATGTCGGAGAGAATCCGCGTATGTTGACTTCGACGGATTGTGCGCATAGCGTCGAGCTGTATCTGTTCGTGTTGGGCCGAATAATTGTAATGGCTACATGTCATCACCACTTCAATATGATCAAGTAAACGTAATAATTTGTCGCTGATTTCTTCCTAGCTACGGGCTGAAGAAGCCTTCAAATGAGAATTGGTTCTACTGGAATCGTACCACTCACTGCAATCATTCATACACCAGTAGTAAACGGTGCATTATTACCTGAATTGGCTACTGGACGTTCAGTAAATTGCAGGTTGTGATATTCGTCTTTTGTAAACCAGAGAGTCGGCGTGCACTAACTCGTCGACCACATTGCCTCCTGAAGTAGGTAGCTCGCATGATCAATTTGACAGCATAGTCATACTTGTTTCTTCAAAATCAATTCGAATATCGCGTAACCTCTTCTTGAAGGGTTCATATAATATTGTTGTATTTGCAGTGGATTCAAAATCCATCACGGGTCGATGAAATTGTGTGTCTCTTGGCGGTAGACATAGTTTTGTATACACACAATCAGAACCGATGACGGTAGACTTGCCAAGAGCGTTGAGGCTGTGGAGTAACCTTACAGCACATAAATCGCATCTCAGATCAACTGCGATATGCATCCAAAGATCAGAGCAGCTCTTGGCCCCTTGGCCTGGATCTGGGCATGCCACGATAGCTTCAGATGGTGCCACGTCAGGACAGACCGATACCTAAGATGCTAGATGCGGTGCACAGATGAGCTAATCGTAGGAAAATTGATGCAATACTTCGTGATACTCGTACTGCACACGCGACATTGAAAAGGAACTTTACGAGTACGTAGGGTTACAGCGACGACTCGGAAAGCAAGGTATACAACGAGTAACTGCGCCCTATCATTTCGCAGAACAGAGACTGATACATGAATTGATCATATATCTGGAAGATCAGGATAACTACCTGAAGCCCCCCGCGCCCAGAAGAGTGATAGAAGCATTTCTTGCTTTCTTCGGTTGCATTTTTCCTGCCAAGGGATACACATTGACGTTTTGCTGGGCGAAGTACTGATGCCAATCGTGGAATAGATATTAACCCAGCTCGATGAGATGGCAATATGTAGAGAAGCAGGAAGCGGAAGGGATGAGAGAGGACGATAATTAGGTGAGACTATTATCGTCTTGGCTGCCTCGGCGTGGGAGGTACCTATGTACTGTTTTTCTCAGCTACCTAGATGATGGTGCACCACCTACTACTGAGTATGGTATGCTAAGGTAGTATGGAACCCTAAGTTGCTATGCTGTGTAGGTAGTATCATGAGCTTGCGTGTATCGACATAAAGAGATACGAGAGGTACATAAAGGAAAAGTCAGAACGGCAGTTGGTGGATCGCATTATTTGGTAAATCTTTCATCGACTCATCTTGACTCCTTTCCCCTATTCAGCCCTCCGCCCCCAACCCTTCGTCTCCCTGCCTCCGCAAACGCAGTCGTACTCACTCCTACCGCTCTCCTTCAAACAGCACCAGCACAGCATACAGGACCAAGATCCTAAGCAGATCGTGCGATTGAAATTCCCCACAACTTCCAGGGAAAACAATATCGAAAGTTCTTGGTCTCTTCCAACATAGACCTGCCATCCAATCACACTTCTTTGTTCTATCCGCTTTTTTGTGCGACTCCAGCCACTCACCGCTTGCGAAACTGCTCTTTCCTGAGACATATGAGGTCGCTTCCAGCCTTCTAAAGCAGGTACTGGGTGGCTCTGTGGGTGATTGTGGTGAAAAGTGACGTGATTGCTGCAAGGTAAGCACAAGCACCACTTCACTACCTGTTTGTACCAGCCTGCAACAGCAGTTTGCACCTGCACCTGTTCGCACCACTTAGCACTTGCGCGACCTGAGTACAGTCTGAGGACAATACAAGCAGACTCGGCAGTGTCCCAATACAAGTAAAATACAAGCAAAATACATGTACGTACTGTACTGTACACGCGGACTGACGTTATACTTGTAGCGATTGTCGCACGCTAAACCTATGAGGTTATAGACTTCCTAGTTCTGCGCCTTCATTGGGTCGGTCTAGGCTTGGCCTTATCGCAATCAGAAACCCTACGATACATAGTACTTGCTTCTTTGTACCAAGGAAAACAAATTTGCC
The DNA here is from genome assembly GCA_002242865.1 of Clarireedia sp. CPB17. Taxonomy (NCBI): domain Eukaryota; kingdom Fungi; phylum Ascomycota; class Leotiomycetes; order Helotiales; family Rutstroemiaceae; genus Clarireedia; species Clarireedia sp. CPB17. The sequence continues at coordinate 6,207 of LLKJ01000425.1, forward strand.
CGTCTCGCGCCCAAACACGGTCGATTTTGCCCAGTTTACTCGACTACTAAAAACCACACAGCCTGCACCAGACAACTAAGCATAGAAGAGTAGGATAGTGCCGTCACATCGTCGACCACTTTTTCTTGCCTTCTCCGACGCCCAATCATCACTTAAACGATCCTGTTCGCACTGACCTCCTCCCTATTGTGTGCGAAGTCAACGGTCAAAGAGGACGGAAGTGCCTCGAATCAATAACAACTACAAACTACCACCTCCTTCCACCTCCTTACACCCATCGCAAAATCTTCATCTATCATCACGAGCGAAGGATCAATTCAATCACTTCGTAATGGGGTTGTTTACCTCCCCCACATCCTTTCGACTGGCGAATGCTGTTGCGGGAAACAATGACGTCGGCGCATTATCAACGAGATCGTTCACTGATATGGCCTTCGGATCAGTAGTACGACGAGCCAACGACCATAGCTCCCATCCAGCCCTAGGCCATCTCATACTCCTAGTATTCGAAGCGGTGATGGAAGTCGTCTGCGTCAGTCTTCCTGGTTATATTGTTGCGAGACAAGGGATGTTCGATGCGGACAAGCAGAAATTCGTGGCGAATCTGAATGTTGCCCTTTTCACACCATGTCTGAGTATGTATTGAAGCTGTGTGATTATGGACGAGACTGACGGAGATAGTTTTCACAAAATTGGCATCACAATTGACCGCGGAGAAGCTTGTCGAACTCGCGGTTATCCCAGTCATTTTCATCGTTCAGACGATGGTCTCGTATTTGGTGTCTCTTGCTGTTGGCAGAGCATTCGGTTTCACCAAACGCGCGTCCAATTTCGTTACGGCTATGGGAGTAAGTTTACTGATATCAATGGCAGGTAAAAGTGCTAATTGTGCGTTATTAGGTCTTCGGAAACTCAAACTCCTTACCGATTTCACTCGTCATTTCTTTGTCGCAAACACTCAAGGGTCTGCATTGGGACAAAATACCAGGGGATAATGACGATGAGGTTGCCGCGAGAGGTATTCTATACTTGCTGATCTTCCAGCAGCTAGGACAACTTGTTCGATGGAGTTGGGGTTATCACGTTTTACTTGCACCACCCGAGAAATACGAGGATGATGAGGACATCGAAGGTGGACGATACAGAGATGAGCCGGACTTAATACCTGGATTGGATGGAGTAAACAACGATGAGGACGAACGTGGAAGTTCCACAAACTCGTTTCACTCTGGTGGGAGAACCCCCATCACGAATGATCAATACGCTGGCTCATACCCATCAGATGACGGACCTGTCGAACCTGCAAAGATCCCTGGTATTTTACCCACACCTGCGAACGGAAACTATCTTCCATCAAATGGCGATATCACGTCCTTCCCAAGCATCCGCAGCCAGTCCATAGAGGACGAGCAAGATATTCCAGAAGGAATCAAGGGAGTAATCCCTCGTACACGTTTACGGATCAGAAGAGCCTTTGCATATATCACTGAGCACATCGCAGCTGTCTTCCACAAGATCTTCAACACTCTTCCTACTCCACTCCAACAAATCCTCGTCAGCATATCAATTGCATTCAGCCGGTTCATCAATGGTCTCTGGGAGTTCATGAATCCCCCACTCTGGGCCATGCTCCTCGCCGTTGTTGTCGCCTCTATTCCATCTCTCCAACGACTATTCTTCGAAGAAGGCTCCTTCATCGCTAACTCTGTTACCCGAGCTGTCTCTCAGTCCGGCGGCGTTGCTGTCCCATTGATCCTAGTCGTCCTCGGTGCTAATCTTGCTCGCAACACTCTACCGCAAGAAGCGCACGATGAGAATTCAGAAGAGAACAAAATCGGCACCAAACTTCTAGTCGCGAGTTTGATCAGCAGAATGTTACTTCCTACCATCATCATGGCCCCGCTTTTGGCACTGACGGCAAAGTACGTGCCGGTTAGTATTCTGGATGATCCGATTTTCGTGATTGTCTGTTTCCTTTTGACGGGCGCGCCAAGCGCGTTGCAGTTGGCACAGATTTGCCAGATTAATGGAGTTTATGAGGGGGTTATGAGTAAACTGCTCTTCCAGAGTTATGTTATCTGGTGAGTTTAGCTATTTCTTAGAGTTGCGATGACGAGTTTGCTAATTTCTGTGTGCAGGATTCTTCCATCGACTCTTATCCTCGTTATGTGTGCTTTGGAGGTGGTGGAGTGGGCTGCTTAGGCTGAAGAACCTCTTTCTTCCCTTCCTTTGCTACGAACTTATTCCATACGACGACGAAACATAATCGATGAGGAAAGGGAAAACGAAACGACACGAGACGAAGCAAAAAACATATATACATATTTACATGCATTGCGGACGACGAAGCTCCAATGTGATATCGGGGTCGAATGAACCATTGGAATTTTGGCTGTGTTTATACGCCTTATGTACACTATATTCATAAAACATATCTTCGAAAATATGGTGCATCAGCATGGCGTTTGGTTGGGCTTGGTTGTACTCGTATTGTTTGCTTGCGTGATGTTTGGTTTGGGAATGGAATGGAATGGAATGGGATAGGCACTTTGGTTGTAATGGGCGGTAATGAGTTGATAGAGGGGAATGAAGAGGAGTAGATGGATAGTGAGAGTGGGAGAGTGATGGGGGTAAAATATATAGAGGAGAGGTCAGAGTGGGAAGACTAAGAATGAAAAAGGAGAAAAGGGAGAATGGATGGGAAATGACCGAAATATGAATCGGTGAGGGTGCGTGGGTGTATAGTAGTTGTCATATCCGTATCTATATATATAAAGTTTAATTTGCTCTTGATATAGATGGTTTTTGGGAGGAGACTGAGTGGAGTGGACGAAGGGAGTGAGTAACCCAATGAGTGGAGTGGGTTGGAGTGGGTTGATGGGTAAGTAGCTAGATGTATCTGCTGAATGGGAAGATATAGGGGGTGGAGGGGAAAAGAAGGGAAAGAGAAAGCGATTAAAGGAGTGGGACTAGACGTGAAAGTGAGAACGAGTTTCCTGATCGTAGCCCTACTATATCTTTACCTCTCAGATATTCATACTTCATTTTAATCTTCTCTTATTTCCTCCCTCCTTTCTCCTCCTATCCTCTCCTCTCCTCCTGTCCTCTCCTCTCGTCCTATCACCTTCATCTAAGCTATTCTAGCTCGTTTTCCTCTGGGGATAAGTAGTTGAGGTGTAAGAAGGAGGGAAGAGAGGAGTTGACCAGGGTGAAAGATGGTGTTGTGTAAGAGGAGTTGCTTGTTATTAAGCGAGATAGGGGGTAGATGAGTTTGGGTGATTAGAGGAAGACGATGGTGGAGGAGAGAGGGTGAGAGGAGGTACGCGGGAGTGAATAGGTAGATGAGGGAGTAGATGAAAATATGGTTCGACGTGTTAATCGAAAGAGGGGGAGGAGTATAAAGTGAATCTAAGTAGGACAAACTTGGTAGTAAAAAAGGGCAGCAGTGCTGATGACATTGCTGTTTGTAGATAGGATAAGTAGAAGTCGATAGATAACAGAGAGGGAAAAGGAATAACCAAAAGGAGGTGTGAAAGGGGGGGGAGTAGGAGAGTAGGAGAGGATGAGACATCGAACATTGCTTTTGGATTCGTAGGTGAGAAAGAAGAGGAAAGGGAAAAGCAGCGACTTTCGTATGGCAAATATTGGGAATGGAATATGCTTTTGGTTTTCATGGAAATGAGAATAATAGGGAATGGTGGGGCGGTTGTAGTTGGGGTTGAGATTGTAGGTAAAAGGAAGAGGGATGAGATTAGTAGAGGAAGACGAAAGTGATAGTACGGTTCATAAAGGCAGAGGGCTGTGAGATTTTTGAAATTTCAGAGGAATGCGGAAGAACAGGCTTCGCTATTGAGAGATTCGAAGAGGGGGGCAAAGATGAAAAGAGATCTCAGTGGTGGAGAGATGAGGGGAGAAGTGAGGAGATGAGAAGGGAAAAATGAAAGTGAAAGGAGGAAAAGGCATAAAGACGAGATTCTGGAGTCGAGGTTGGAGCTTATGCTTGACTTTTGGAAGGTCCTAATTTTTAGGTACAAGATTTCCCTTGAGCTGGTATCCCCAGCTTGGCCTTTTGATTACACTACTCAAGTAGGCTGACATTTTACAGCTTGGATGAAGCGATTGAAGGGTTGTAGCCCCTTCATCATAAAGCAAGGGAAACTTCTACATACACTCAGATGCGGATCGGATCATAAGCAGATAATGTGAATAAGTCCGAACTGCGATATATTTGTGTATAGACTCCACATCTACGGATATTCTCTCCACGACTCAGCTGTGTAGGATATTGCTACCTGACACTTCTTGCCGACCGACCGTCCACTTGTATCTCTTAGACATTAATATAACGTTTTTACGGGTTCCAAGTCGAGATTATAAAGGACAACTTAGATCGCACTGGCCTGCTGATAGTGTCTACTATGAAACAAGGATCTGCCCTCTTCAACAGCGATACCCACTCTTTCGCATCGCGTTCCTTGCCGTTGAACTGCGCTTTCATGTTCATGTCCATAGACCTAAATATTTCAGGTTAGTCTATACGTTCTCAAATGAATCAATCACTTACCGGGGAAGTTTTTGCATAGCCAAAGGCATCTCTCCATATTGAAGCATGCACATCTCACTGATGATGACCTTTGCCCCGGGTTTCAACGCTGGTATTAAAGCTCTCAGAATCCTCACCCTATAAAGATCAGACCAGTCGTGAAAGATCCAACGGAAAAAGTACACATCGGCATTCTGGACTGGCTGCTCCTCGAAGAAATCGTATTCCATGAATAAGACTCTACCTGCGAGGTCTGACGGTAGATTTGGTGCAACTTTCGCAATCGTTGGAGGCAAGTCTTGCCCAATACATGGTATATTGGGGAAAGCCTGAGCGACCAAGATGCTGATTACACCATGCGAACTACCAATGTCTACGAAGATGGAGCCGTTCTGGAGAAAGGAGAAGTCAAATACTTCGAGAAGATGATCCGGCTCTAGACCTGGGATCAACGAGAAAAATTCATTCCATCGGAAAACTGTTGTGCAGCTTGCAAATTATTCTCAAGATGCGCGAATGGAATAAGTCCTTTTCGGTGCATCAATACATATTCCTGAATCGATCAGTATTCTTTGATCATGATAGAAGTAGGGTTGAGATACGGTTTCATTTGGCTGCTCGGAGCCGGGCCACTTCTCACTTGCATCTAGTACGCGTGGTAACGTCGGCCATACATTTTCAACTGCATGTCCAAGCCATGCAGCAGCGTAGCGATTCCCAGCAAGTACTTTTGAACAAGCAGAGTATGCTACGACACCTTCACGTGGTTCAGTGAAGACATAATTGGTCATGGCTAGACGTAGGAATCGTTTCGTCTCGTTCACATCCAGATCCCTAGCGGCCGCAATATCCTCAAGCGTCATTCATTTTCCTGGAGGAAAGACCGTTGCAATCTTGTACCGGTGAATAAATTGAAGTGCGAGAAAGTCAAAGTGCTAGAACACACGTTTAGGCACGAAATCCGCAAGGCTTTAGAAGAAAGACTTGAAACGCACATCTCCAGAACTTCCGAGAACATGATCTGTCGGCCCAAGAAGTAGAGCATACAGCTCTTTCGTCGCTTCGATGGCGGCGATACGTGCACCGGCAACCTCTCGTGGAAGTGAGGGGTAATTGGGGATGAATGGATGTCGAAGGAAGGGAGAGGATAATTGAGTTTGTTAAGATGGTTGTTGAGGGTGGAGATATTGGAAGAGATTTTGGCAGTCAGTTCTGCAGTGCGTGGAGTCAACATTGTGATGAAGTTGTTAGATGGTATGGCGACTGAAGATGATATGAAGAACTAGGAATGTTTTAATATGATTATGAATGGAGTGGTTCGTGCTTAGGGAATAGGTTGTGCTTATATAAAATTGTGTGACGAACACTAGTAGGCTTGTTCCTCGGTTTGGCACAATGAGAAGGAAACCAGTCACGGCCACAGTATGGGTAGGGGCGGTAATTAATCATGAGATACTTTTTACAATAAGATTTGGCATACATTCGCATTGGACTTCACGAGGCATCTCATGCCTCTAAAAGCAAGCGATTTGTGGATAGGCTATCGTGGTATTGAACCTGGAGCTTTTATTTCAAAGGAAGTAGATTCTTAGTTTGGCTACTCGAAAGACATATTTCGGGAAAAAGGTCATGAGTATCATAAAGATTGTTTATCCTGCGCATATTTCTCCTCTATCGGCCTGCAGTCCGTGTGTTCTAGTTCATATCGACATAGACATCTTCATAGCTGACATCGGTATCACGATCAACGACGACATCCAGATATGCAATCGTGTCATCTGCATCTGCACGAGCTAAATTTCCATATTAGAAACGAATTCAAAATACTTAGTTATTGCTCGTTGTCGATACCTTTGATTGTCTTCTTCATGTCAACGTAGACGTCCTCGTAGCTCACATCGGAGTCTCGGTCAACAACAACATCCAAGTAGGCAATGGTATTGTCTGCATCGGATCGTTTTGTCTTCAGTAAGTTATGATGCCAAAGAAGGTTCTGGGTTGTTCAGTTTACCTTCCATTTTCTTGCTTGTCATGTCGACGTATACGTCTTCGTAGCTGACATCGGAGTCTCTATCAATAAAGACATCTAGATAGGCAATAGTATTGATGATGTGATTATTCCTTGGTATAATTGATTTCAAATTTTAAGATGGTGGATTGGGCAGAGTATAGCTGGAGGCCATTGAGCAGGCACTTGATCTCAAATATTATATCTGATAAAAGTCACCAGTCTACTGTTTTTGACATTGAAATTGGACTTAAATAACTTTATTTAAGTGTCAGTAATAACTTCATACAGCTTACTCATGATTTTTTTTTTTCTGAAGAGAGATATAAACCTTCAAATTTTTGTTTAGAAATGGATCTACTGTAATATTCTCATCATATGTATTTCATTTAGAGAATCTGTAATACTATATCTAATACTGTTCTAAGAGCTATATAGATCTTGAATGATTTATCTCGTGGAGTTAATGAATAACTCTGTCCCATTGTTCTTGACATCTCTATTCTCAAGCATCATCAATAATTGCCTTCAAACTAGCCACGAAACCCTGCCACTTCTTTGCATTCTCTTCACTCTCTTCAATATATTTCTTCACCTTGCTAAGCCCTGCCAGCGTCTCACGCATGTGAATTTCACTAGAGGTGCCACACAGAAGAGTGATTTGACAACCACCTAAACTTCTCATAAGTGCATAACACGCAATCTCTCTCGAGAACCCCAACTCTTTCCCAGCCTTAGTCAACACAAGATCAGGACCATCAAGCTCATCAAGACTTCCCCATAACATCCCCCAAGGGGCATAAGCAATCCCGTGTCTCAGGCAGTACTCACGAACGTCCCTATCCCAAGGGACAATTGGATTCGGTAGGTCAGCAGGAAATTTTTGGTTAGGTCGATCGACCGTGTCTATCACAAAGCGATTCTGAACGGCGGTAGGCTTGATGGTAGCAGTCTCATATACTTTACGAATTGATTCCAGATCGGCATTGGAGAGACCAATAGATTTGACTTTGGATGGGACGAGCGCTTCCATGGCCTTCCAGGCCACCAAAGTGTCCTCGCTATCTGCGTAAAGCGAGTGCAAAACCAGCGAGTCAATATAGGTAACGCTAAGGTTAACGAGCGACGACTCAATTGACTGCGCAACTTGCTCCGGGATACTTTTGGTACAATCATATGGATATAAGACTGGATCCTTGCCTGGCTTATATGGTGAGAACTTTGTCTGGATCTAAAATCCCCATACATTTTCTAGTTAGCGTTTCCGGAGTTGATGGTTACAGAGGTGCCAAAAAATTATAGAGAGCCAAATGAAGTCAGGCGATGAGACGCTGGAAATTAGGGAACGCACATAAAGATCGCTACGCTGGAACTTTCCTGTGGCCATTGCTGCTGCGATCCCCTCCCCAACCAGGTTTTCTCGATATGCAGATTTGCTACCTGACGTATCGATAGCTCTAAACCCCGCGTTAAGAGCTGCCTCCACGAGGACCTTGCTTTTGTTGAACTTGAATGCCGTCCCATAGATAATCTCAGGAAGGTCCTGAGTTGTGCGAGCTAGAGAGTCTGCCATGATTTTTCGGTGAATAGAAGTGAAAGGGATTCAATTCTTCTATAAACTTTATTATCGCGTTGTGATGATTTTATCAAACAAATAATAGAAGAGAGAGAGAAAGGG
>LLKJ01000426.1:0-36491 GCA_002242865.1 Clarireedia sp. CPB17
AATGGGAATGGGAAATGGAAATGGAAATGCAGGGCAATGGGAAAGGGAAAAAAGCCACCAATACTTCTGACAGCTCGATAACTTACTGTATTGTATGTATCTTCATGGATACGTACGGGGTACATATTGCTTTTTGGTTTTCAGCCCCTACATACCTACCTTACTTGCTACCCTGGTAATTCCCACTCTCACTCTCTCACTCACTCACTCACTCACTACCCGTACACATATGTACCCACTTACTCACACACCAACAAAAAAAAACAGGTCTCACGCGCGCTCTAGCCGCTGAACTAGGTCCCTCAGGAATCAGAGTAAATGCCATTGTCCCAGGGTATATCGAGACGGATATGACGAAAGGTATGTTCTTTCCCTTCCTTCTCTTTCCTTCCGCTTCTTCCCAAACGTACTGCTGGCATTTTTGGTTCTATTGCATTCATCATTTAATACTTGGATATCTGTCTTTGTCTGTCTGCCTGTCTTTCTATTCATAATCCCTCCATGCATCCATCAATCCATCCACTTATCTGCCAATCATTTTACTTCAAAACATTCTGCTGTTCTTGTTCTGTTTTCTCCATTTTGCACTGTTATCCCTGCTCATCCATCCCTTGCGCAATCATATCCATTCATTCATTCCCTCAGTCCCTCTCTCATCACCAGCCCTTTCTCACAACCTAATATACAAATCCACTCTTGCTCTTCTCTCCCTCCCCCTTTCCAACTCACAAATTCCCCAACCAAAGAAAACCAAAGCAAAACCTAATCAAACAGCCATGCCCACCACCGCCCGCACCGAAGCACTAAACGCCATTCCGCTCTCACGATTCGGCGACGTCGAAGAAATCGCCGACGCCGCTGTGTTCCTCGCCACCAATCGCTATGCCAACAATTGTGTGCTGAATCTCGATGGCGGATTAAGTGCTGTATGATATATTTTCATGGCATTTTGAAATTTTACGCACTGAGGAGAAGAGAATAAACTAGACGAGTGGAGAAAAAAGGGATCCAAATTATGCGCATATCTTTTTTTTAGAAGAAGGGGAAAATATAAAAACATAGGAGGATGTGGAGGAAGAGGGGGTTTAGTCGTCATCGATGAGGATGGCGCCGTCGTTTGCGTCGTCGAGTACTATAATGCCGTCGTCTGCTGCTGCTGCTGCGGAACCATTGGTAGTATCGGAGATGGGCTTTTGACGTTTAGAAGTTGAGGAGGTTTCATCGCCCAGAGCATCGGATAAAGTTCTCTTTTTAAGCCCGTTTCCATTCGATAGAGGATCTGAAGCTGAAGCTTCGCCGTCTAGTGCTGATTGGCTGTGACCATTGGTACCATTGCTTTCGGGAGCTGGCTCCGGGGCGGGCTTCTTTCTTCGAGGGATGGGTGATGAAGAGCTTTCGGTGGAAGGGACATCTTCAGGGGATGGTAGGAGGTCGAGATTCTTCACGGGCTTGTCTTCCATTGGGGTATCGCTGTACGATAATTAGCAACAAATTAGGAGACAAGAGATCAAACACTCACGATTCTTGTACTGTGAGGACAAGGTTCACACGTGGCCCAACCGGGTGTTCGTCATCCTCATCAATGACGGTCAAAAAGGTGTCTTTCTTGATGCCTGCATGATACATTAGCCAGCTCCCAAACAGGAAGCCTTGCAACTTCGACTTACCAAGCTCGCTCAACTTCTTCGAAAGGTTATCCGTCTCCTCAATATCATAAAGTAGACCGCTTTCACTATTGATCGCAATCTCTTCTCCATATCCAAGTTGAGATTTTAACACGTCTTCGACCAGGTCGTTTAGTGTCGCTCGAGAAAGATCGACCAGTACACGTGTCTGTGCTACACTACATATGGGGCAATCTGGATTTGGAGTTCGGATTCTGTCAGAAGCTAGGAGTCTTTCTGGGGCAAAGGGCGATAGGAAGATCTACACATGTTAGCTATGTATCTTTGCATTTCGAGGGCATTCAGCGTACTTCTCTACTACTTGAGTAGTCTCCGCGAAGGACCTTGAATGACTGCAAAACGCAAAGACCAGCCACAATTGCATTGGTAGTAGCAATTGCAGGTATGATATTACCCGCCATTTGTTTGATGTCAAACCGTGATTTCATTTCGATACCGAAAACAAGTGATCTTAGGTTAGCACTTGCTGTGACGAAGTCTAGGGTATCTTCATCGTCTTTGTCGAAGGTAATGATTGGTTCTGCAGAGTCACCATTCGAAGTTGCCTTCATGTGCTGTAGCCTAGCGCTTAATCTCTCCAAGCTGCAAGAATTAGCCATTGTTCTGGGGAAAGACATCGAAAAACCTACCTGTCTCTGAAAACTATGAGGTTCTCATATAAAGTCCAGACTCTTTGTCCATCTTTTAAAATGGCCTCTTTTCTAGCCTCCGCTTCAGCTCCTTCCGCACTGAGTGTAGCATAATCTAAAGGCTCCGGGGGTCGTCTGGACTTCCACATGTCCTCCATAGACCTCAGTCGAGTAATGTCATCCTTGTAGACTTTATCGAATAGTAATTGAGGGAAAGCATCGGTGCCCATTGATTCCTTGATATTTTTCAGAGCCTGTGACTCCAACCGCAGCTTCTCAATCTCCTTGGCTGCTTACTGTTAGCAGACGCTCTCTCACCACCAGAACAGGAGACAGCAAACCATTTTCCAAATCTTCCGAATGATCCATCTCGGGTGATTCATCCTCACTAGCACCAAAAACCTCACTCCAATCTCTTAGCAAACGTCTTTTGATCGACCGAGCCGCACATACCTCAACAAATAACTTTTCCCCCACACTATGCAGTGAATCGGTTGGCTTGGCGTACTTCGAATGGTGCAGACTGGAAAGGTCTTTGGTGTCTCTTTGGTCGTGCAATCGTAGCATGCGGTTTGGCCCTTCTTAATGACCTGAACCTGTCCGTTGAAACCCGTGGTGCCCGATTCAATCAAAGGTATATCCGCCGCCAAACACATCTTATTCACATGTCTTCTCGCCTCCAGATTATCCAAAGCATTAAACACCATCGTGAATCCTTTAAACCAATCGACATTAAACTGCGCATCCTTGATATTCGCATGGTGTGCTTCCAGCTTTACTTGCGGGTTAAACCTATGCGCCGCTTCTTTCGCAACCTAAATTTTCTCGTTAGTCTAGACCAATTTACCTGCGGCATAAGAATAGAGCGCACCAGAGCTTTCGACTTCTTGATATGTTCATGGCGGAAGAGGAATTGTCGATTCAAATTGCTGAGGTCGATCGTATCCAGGTCGACGATGTGAATTTCACCGAAACCCGCAAGCACCAAATTCTTAAGCAATTCGCATCCAATACCTCCAGCTCCTACCATCAATATCCGCGCCTGTGACAGATCATTAGTATTTTGAATCCATTTTCCAATCATTTTTCGAAATAATCAAGATTCACACAGACGAGCCGCGCAAGTAGACGCCACAGCAACAATTGACTCCTGTAAGCTCTGAAACTTCACAGAATTGCAGTCGCATGTATGCAGTCCACCTTGACAGCTGCAATTCATGAATAGAAAGGACGTTGGTAGAAACACGAAGCTCTTCTCGAATATGACGTTGGGGATTGCGCGCTTACCTCCTTGACCATATGATTTAGAGGAATCCCCAAAGATTGAGTGTTGAATTGATCGCGCTTCATCTTTGCGTTTATCATCCGTTAGAGTATATACGACGGCGCAGATAGTACTTCCGTAGATTGAAGTCTCTAGACGATAGATCTAGAAGTGAAAGTAAAATTGTCCAAGGATAATCAATCTGCCGGTGCTGTGGATGTCAACGGTAGGATGGTTCCTGAGGCTCTTCGTCACAGAACTACCTAGGCAATCGTAAATTGGATCTTTTCCCGCTCTATCAACAAATGCGTCCCGCGATGAGAGCAGAAAAGCAGGGCCCAGATAAGCGAGTCTTTTCTTTTTCTTATCGGTTGTGGTGGAAGGTCTGTGCAGCATTTTGTTTCAAAGCTTCAGATGGCCTTGCGTTCACTGTCGAGTGGACTCGAGAAGCTGAGTTCAAATCGGAAATTCTATGAATCAATGGTTTTGAAAGTGGGACGAACTTGATCAGATCCCCTCGTTCTCCTCACTAGCTTGATTAAGACGCTGTTCGAATCTACATATAGGACGAAATCTGTACCTTTACAGTTAAAGGTTACCAGAAAACCCCTAAACTTGTCAACGTACAACACCAGAGAGACGGCCCAGAACTTTACAACACGGGACAGTACTACGGTACTATCACTACACAAACCAATCTAGAACACAACAAATCAGAAAAGACCATGTCCGACGATGAAGCGGATCCCGAGCTCCTCGAGCTCCTCCGTCAACATTTCCGCCCACCAGCGGCCCCCTCCGCTCCCGAGACCCATGTCCTAGAAAGCGCCGAGCACGTTTACAACAACTCCGTCGACGTAGCAGTCGACATGCGGTCCACCAAAGCCGCCGCGTCTCTCATCTACGAGCAGATGCAAAAGAAAGAGTACTCAACCAAAACATGGTCATCACATGATCTACACCCACAAGCCAAAGACGAAAGTACGGTTGATTTCATCTTCACCATGGACTTGCTGAACTTCTCTTTCTGGAGTTTGCATTCTGAAGAGGAGAGATTTGGGATTGAGTATAAGGGAAAGAAGTGGACGGGGTATTGGAGCTTGGTGGCTGCGTTGCAGAGAGCGCTGGAGGAGGGTTACCCGATCACTTCGTCTGATTATTGGCAGAATGAGGCAGAGCTTACAGAAGAGGTGTTTGCGCATATTTTCCGTTCGTGCACGGCGGAGCCTATGCCACTGTTGTCGACTCGGCTGGCATTGCTTAGGGAAGCCGGCCATATCCTTTACAAGTCGTACTCTTGTTCTTTCACCAACATGATCAAAGCCAGCAATCACAGCGCCGCGGCTCTGGTAAATCTTCTGGCATCCGAGTTCCCCGGTTTCAATGATACAGTGTCATTCGAGAGACGGAAAGAAGTACGGTTTCTAAAACGGGCTCAGATTTGCGTAGCGGATCTGTGGGCGGCATTCGACGGGGAAGGTTGGGGCGAGTTTGATGATATTGATAAGATTACCATATTTGCGGATTACCGGATACCACAAATCTTGAACTCCTTCGGATGCTTGTGGTATGCGCCGTCCTTGGAGAGCAAAATTAGGAAAGGAGAAGTAATTGAAAATGGTTGTAGTTGGGAGATACAATTAAGAGGTAAGTGCAGCTCTGCTGTCCCAAATTTGAGCACAATAACCCCCGACATCTTTCATCCGTCAAGATTTCCGCTTACTGATGTGGTGTTGCGAAATAGGTTGCAGTATTTGGTGCGTAGAACTGATTAGAAGAGAGATTTTGAGGAATAACCCAAAAGCGAAAGTAAACGCTATATTGATAGATTTCTTCCTCTACGACACGGTTAAGGAAATGGAAAAGGAAGAGATACCCCATCATCGTACTAGAAGCATTTGGTACTGAGTAATTAGGAAAACTAGATAGGACTTTGAGCAGAAAATGTTTAGAATGTTTTCTTTTTCTATGTCGCTGAGCGGAGAGTTTTGTGGCCACTTGTACATGTAAGAATCGCGAAGAATACTCCCAAGTATCCTCTAATCTTGTGCTATAAACTTACAATATGGCAACCATATACATGTTCTTGTGATTAATCAGACTATACATACACTTGATTTCTTTCTATGGCGCGATATGTTCCACCCTTGGTCCATTCGAAAACAGTGCGAGCCGTTTAGAACTGATGCTTCATCATCAGTCGAGCCCTGTTTCCATTCGATACTGTATGAAAGAACCAAACTTAGATGATGGCACCAAGTCACATATCCACTCTCCGTCGCCCAACCGAATGAAGCATCCGAACCCTACATTGCTTTTTCTACAGGTAAACTCCAATACGCCATAATCATGCAGGTATCCCAACATCTATCGTTCTATCCCAGGCGCCGCCCAATGCAAAAGACTCATAAAAGAGAATGTTATGACACCGTCCTCCTAGACCATTGACACTTCAACTACTACATTCAACGATCGCTAATGACTTTTCGAGTGCCCGTGAAAGCAAGATTGCTTCCAATCCGGGGTCGAGACCTGTCTCTTGCATCAGGACTCTTTCTTGGCTTGAAATGCCCCATGCTCGTGTATCGGTTCCGGATTTCTGCTCGCCACTCAAAAGGGTCAATTCGCTTCTGTTGGACTTTCTTAACTCTGATTCTCCTAGCTTTCCTCTCAGGAGAATCAATTTGCTTCTGTTGAACTTCCTCAACTGAGTCAACTCTGACTCTCCTGGCTTTCCTCCATCTCTGCAACCAAGCAACCTGTGTTGGAAATGTCGCCACATCCGCTTCTAGATTCTTGACTTCTTTTGCATGATCATTGACTTTCCTAGCCACTCTATGTACTTCTCGTAGTCGTGACAAGCTATAAAGGATGGAAAGCTTCTCGTCCACTGAGATCTCAAGATTCTCCTTTAAGATAAGTTGATATCGATAACGCCAGTCTCGATCAAGTTGGTCGTAAGACCACGAGACTAACCACATGTCGAAGGTGCGTAGTTTCATGTGTTCAAACATGACCTTGGATTCCAGCGTCTGAAGTACAACTCTCCTAGCCTCGGCCGTTGTGAACCTGGCTTTCTTCGCTCGATTCTTTTCCATGTAGGTGAATTTTTTGAAAATGTCACTTGCTAGATATTCTGGTTCAGCAAGCGTGTTTCTCTTTGGATAATAATCACCGACGATAATTTCTCCAAAGGGGCGCGGATTTGTGCTTGAGGAGGGTTCGGAAGGGTCAATAAGTCCAAATGCTCCTTGTAAATCACGTATACGCAGCACCGAACGTTCGACCTGGTCGTGAGCGGAGCCAAGTTTGAGGTAAAAGAGAAGTCGCCCTAGGGCCCACCGAGACACGTCCAAAGGTAATTGCCGCGGTAGCTCTTGATCCGTATAGATACCACAAAGATGCAGAAGTTCACGAAGCGCCCACCTTGCACTTTTAGTTAATGTGATTATAACCGGAACCTTCTTGACATTTTCCCAGTGTTCCAAAATAGAACACAAGAGTGACTCTCCAGTAACGTAATCAAGGTCGGCAACACAACCTGTCACAACACTGCAGAGTACCTCCGGATCGACTTGCCTGTTCTCACGCAGTGCCGCACGAACATACATAACGGACTGTCTGACTGTAGAAACCTGGAGAGTGGCGGTGATGAGAGTATTGAAGATCGGCACATCACGCGGTACTTTTTGCGTCAAGTAACCGTTTCTCAAAATCAGTTTCCTCTCTCTCTTCCGTACCCACCTCATGACTTCAGGATTGGATAGGGCGCCCTTGTGTCTGCGGCCAATTCTCATATCTCCGTCAACACCCCTCATTCGCTTGATCATGGCTCTGTAGCCTTCCAGATCATTCGTGGCAGCATAATAATTCAGCATTACTTGAATAGTTTTTGAGGTTGGCTTGAAGCGACTATCTTTAAAGAAAGAGTCGATAAATACCTGGACATGGTCATAAAGCATCAACTCCGATAGCTGCTCAATGAGAAAATTGTAGGTAATGATGTTTGGTGGTGCAGAAGACACGAGCAAGTTGTAGCAGATCTTCGCTAAGATCAGGTTGAGGTTGCTTGGATGCGGCGGCGTGTTTGCGAATAAATCTCTCAATGCCCCATGTAGTTGACCTCGTTCTTCTAAAGCAGTGTTATCCAATTGATATGCGGGCATTTGAATGTCCCCGTACCGCAATTCTTGAACACGCTCTATCATCCGCTCTGTTTCGGCGAAGATGTCAGGGTTTGCAGTATGCAGACTTGCCCCTACATGCGATTTATATGTGGCCGATAGCAATTTTGTAACTAGGTTTGAAACCATGGCTTCCATTCTGTCTAAGTGTGCCCGCTTCCAAGGCTCGCGGGAACGTAATGCTACCAAGGGTGCTATCTCTTCGCCCAGCAATTGGTGGTCCCGAACAGAGTCGAACACTTCTTCTTCGTTATTTAAGGGAGCATTGATAGGAGGGCCTTCGGTTCTAGTGGGATTCTCTTCAACTTGAGGAGAAAGCTTCGTATCCATTGTGTTAAGTTGTATTTCTAGGTGATCCATAGAGGGTGCTGCACTCCAGCTGTTTCCGTTCCAGGTCATAGGCCCTGTACCTGTGCTCCGCAGAGACTGTACAAGAGTTTTTGGAGACCATGATATTGTCTTTCTGATCCCAGCGGCTGAATCTCCCTGCCCATCTTCACCCCGAAAAGTTTCCTCTGTTGTGGGAGGAGTTCCAGCTTTTGCTTCTGCAATAACCTGATCCCATTGTTCCCTTCTCTTGACCTTTGCATTCGAGTCAGCTACCGCAGCAGTTGCTAATATCGTCGAATAACATGCTGTGAAAATATCCCCGACGGTGATTCGATTTCTGCCGGCTGCAATCGTACTTCGTCGGGCCACAATGGTAGCAGTAGTGCGCAAACAGGAACAACAGCGACAAGATGATCTGGTCTGCACTGCTCGAGACCATAAACTTTGCATTATCTTGGCATCCTTGACGAGTTTGCTGTAGTCGACGCACTGGGGTTTTTGTGGCCGAATGGAATTTTGTATATGTTGAAATTTAGCAGCACTTAATTCAGTAAATTTGAAGTGACGGATGATTTCGCGATCGACCGCCGCTTTAATCTAGGGGCATGAACCGACCGAAACTAACCCCTCCCCCTCCATCCACGCTCGCTCTACCCCTCCATGATTTCTTTCAACACAGAGAACCCATAAGCAATACCTGAAAAGATGCTAACTCTTACTCTTACCGCGGATCTCCAAGGGTATTATAATCTCAGCATATTTCACATGTCTGGTCAAGCTAACTGTGCCATCATCTACAGCGTCAACGAGCTTGTCCCGCAAGACACTCCCGAGAAGAACTTCTGGTACACCTTCAAAGTACAGTGTATGTCATGCAGGGAAATTCATCCAAACTTCATAAATATCAACCGTTTTGTAAGTCTCTCATGACTACCTCTGACTCCTCTCACAGATGGTAAAATATTCATATAATAACGTGATACCAAGGAAGCAAATGATATGAGCGGAAGTAGAGGAGAAGCGAACTTTGTCTGGAAGTGCAAATCGTGCAAGGTTATTACAGCTCCAGTCCTCTAGAGGGTCAGGTCGCTAATATTATGTACAGAGAGAATCATCTGCATCAGTCAAAGCACCACCGGTTCCATATCAAGCAGCTTCTCCGCCGACTCGTCAGAAGATCGTTGAGTTTGACTGCCGAGGTCTCGAACTTGTAGAGTTCAAGCCTGAGGTAAGTAGAGCTTACACTGTTCTCTGAATAGAGCCTGATTTATCACTTTGTGTTAGGGGGAATGGTTGGCAACTGGAACTGAAAGTGGAACGAAGTTCACAGCTATTGACTTAACTGAAGGAGAATGGTTTGATTATGATGAGAAAGCTGGAGAGGAAGTTAGTATCAAGGATTTGAAGTGGGAGATCAGACGAAACTAGGACATACCAAGTGAATTTTGGTAAAGACAAGGGATTATCATATAGCCTGCTATTGGGAAAGCCATCTCGTTGACCTGGGTCAGCTGCTTACCCCCAAGTTGGGAGTCGCAATATCTATGAATACCACAAATTTGAGAAACATTTATGCATC
Organism: Clarireedia sp. CPB17; assembly: GCA_002242865.1. Taxonomy (NCBI): domain Eukaryota; kingdom Fungi; phylum Ascomycota; class Leotiomycetes; order Helotiales; family Rutstroemiaceae; genus Clarireedia; species Clarireedia sp. CPB17. The sequence continues at coordinate 9,672 of LLKJ01000426.1, forward strand.
AAATCAGATAGACCAGCGGATTCAATCATCGAACTTGCCCTCAGACTGGTTTCCTGGTTCGGACTCAAGTTATCCTCTCGTTGGCACTGGAGCTGTAACATTCAAGCTCTCAGCCTTCACCTCAGCCTCGTCTCTCGCTAAACAAGCACTGAACCGCTACCATACAAAATTTCCAACAAGGCAACGGAACCTCACCTCTAAACGCGTTCACCACGTCCGCCCAACCCATCGCATACCTCAATTCCTCCTTCCGGTCGCGATCATGAGTGTAAGTGCCCATATATGCTATGCAAGCCGATCCCGCTAATCTTCACCTGTAGTTCGTACCAATCAATCCTCGACCTTTCCTCCAGAACCTGTATGTTTGTCCAAGCTCCTAAGCCAACTGGCGAAATGTTATTCGAGAGTACATGTGCTGATATTTGGGAAGTGTGGGCGAGGATGTAGTAGTCCGACTCAAATGGGGCGGTCAAACTGAATATATTGGAAAGCTGGTTAGCATCGACAGCTACATGAACATTCAATTAGCGGGCGCAGAGGAATGGATTGATGGGGAAATGACGAGTAGCTTGGGACAGGTTTTGATCAGGTATGCAATTTCTTGGTGGAATCTTGGCTGGGAGCTTTTAAGCTGCAGATCCAATGCCAGAGCCATCAGCTTTGCCTTAAATATTTGGTCGGCTAACATGATCTCCATAGATGCAACAACGTCCTTTACATATCAGCAGCGCCGAAAAAGAATGGCGCGGACACGGAGATGCAAGGATGAATGTTGCAGAATTAGGAAGAGATGAGGAATAATGGATCTATCAAAAGAGGCACGGCTATACTGATACCTATTCGTGCGGTTGGAGATATCTTGATGAAAAGGCGCAGATATCTGAGATGAAACGAGACAGAAGAATGGACGAGAGCCAGTTCTCGATAATCTAAAATGGTATTTCATGGATATGGCGTTGTAAAGCAGATAAGCATGCTTGCGGTCACAAGTTAATGCAAATACAATTTGACACCAAAGCCCTCCATGATGATATATGCAGTAACACTTTTATCTTGATTGGTGTTTACATAAGACAACCTACTTTTCTACTGCTTCCGACGTCACTCGTACCTAATCTGATGCGCTTGTTGGGGCCAACCATAACGAAAGATTCCACCATCCATTCGTACCACACTTTCCGGTCATCAGTCTGCCTCCAAATGCTGACCTCGAGCTCAGTATCATCGGGGAAATACAATGGTGCCTGGTCAGAACTAGTTAGTGGAAGTCATCTTAAATTAGGCCAGACATTAACGTACCTTTAAAGGAAAGAAAATAGGAAACCAAGAAGTCATATCTTTACTCTTGGCATCGATCGTATCAGGTCTTGTGCTCAATTCCACCTTATTCTCGTCGCCGGCTCCACCATCATACAACACCGACTCAAAGTAGCCTGCCAATCCATTGACAACGCCACGGTCTTTGCAGACGAACTTCAATCTAGCGTATCGAGTGTTGTGCTCATTGGCACCATCACCACCAGACATGCTACCTCCACCTCCACCACTGACACCACCACCACGTCTAGCCTCCGCAGCTTGTAACGTACTGGCCGGGAGTGGATGTGTAAACTCCCATGCTTGTTGGATCTGAGGATGGCCAGGCACGGCAGTTGCCAGATAGTCAATCGCGTGGAACATAACCACATACGGGGTATCTGTTGCGGTAGAGTCTGACACAACTCTGTGAGAGATGTCAGCGTGCAGGCGTGGCGCAAGAATTGGTGTTAAGTGAGCAGTGTAAGAGCTTGGAATGGATATTCCGAAGTCTGGTGCTAACACATGCTGGACACCATCTAAACACTCCGGAGATAGTTCATTATCTGCGAAAGAGCCTAACAGTTCCGAAACGATAATATCAACTTTACCATAAGGGGACGCAGACGCCTTCGCAGTTGTTGTCACAGCTTGCCCTATCGGTCCGGTCGAATCTCGCAGCGGGCCTTTCCATGCGCGCATGTCGCTTTTAACCACATTGACGACCCCGTTCCAGTCTTCCTCATTGTGTCTTAGAAGAAGTACGTAAGCGTTAGGATTCTTCTCCACAGCCCATACCTCAACAGGTACTCCTGTAGATTGGCTCGCCTTTAACGCTCGAGTCACGAGGGGGCCTCGTCCGGAACCAGCGACAGCTATCACTACAGCTCCGCTTGGACTGGAGGTAGGCTTCTTTTGTTTTGACCAATCCACAAGTGCTTCGGCTATGGCCCGCTCGTACCAGTCATACTTCACGGGGTCTGTCTCGAACACTTCGTATGTGACAGACTCCAAATTATCACTGAGTGGCTGAAGAGGGGCTTGTAAATAATCTTGGTAGCCTGCGCCGAATTTCCCGATAGCGCTCCTAGCCGGCTGATTTCTCTGGAGATATCTAAGATATACTAAATGTGCTGCGACATCTTTTGACTTCGCTTGTGACCGGAATCCTTCTCTTTTAGTACGTTCAGCAGCCTCCGAGAGAGTCGGCGATAGAGACCCAGACGCATCCAGAACGGTACTTGACGATGTATACTCATCTGCGACTGAACCTTGTTCAGAAGAAGGGTCATCTGAGCCGGAGATAGGACCGACATCGCATAACAGAAGCCATGGGGCTTGTTTTAGTCGCATGTAACGAGTTATCAGGCTTTGATGAGCTTTACTCAAGACCGGATGACCGCCTTTATTCTTCAAGAAGGTCGATGGGTTGAAAGTTAATACCCTAAGAGGTTCGGCGAACCAACGAGATTGCAATGATTCAACTGGGAGCTGGCGTGGAAGTGATAGGGCTGCGAAAGGGTTGTTAGCAATGCAAATCGAAACACGCTGGGTAGTTGAACGAGCAGGAGTTGTACCTTCAGAGGCTGTGAAGTATTACTCCGAAGGGTCTCAGCTACTGCATTGAGAAAATGATGATATCTCACCAGCTTAAGATACGGGTAAAAGACAAAACAGATGGAAATATGAAGATATATAGCTCTATTGGTTTCTTACCTACTGAAAGTCTCGAGTTGTATTTACATACGGTCCGGATCAAATGCCACGCGTCCCATGTTTCATACAAATCAACGTCCTCATTGTCCTTGCTTTTATCTGCCGACTTTTCATATCTGGCAAAGGGTAGAAGATCACCGGTCAGCTCCTTATGGTCTTCCTGTCCATACATAGGCATATAGATTGAGATTTGAATGTAGGTTCCAATTGCGAGTGCTTCTTGTATAGCGCGGGCATATTGGGCAAGACCATCGTTGTCTGTTGATCCGCTGCTGTAACTCCTCGGCCCAGGTATAATGACATTGCCAATTCCGCAGAAGGAAGCGTATGCTATTTCGATGTTCAACACTTGCCGTGATATGTTTGAGATCAGCGGATCGGGGGAGCATAGATCAATCCAAGGGCTAGAGAATCCGATAAGTTGCGAGACTGTGTCACAGGGGGTCAATGGTGTGTCGACTGGATTGATTGGGGGGATAATGGGAGCTGGGGGTATCAATGTATTTGGCCCATCACTGGGTTCGAGCGCCGATAACTCGGATATATGGTTCGAAATCAAGGTGAGTACTCTCGAATTGAAATGGGGAGTGGTGATGGGGGTTGTGAGCATATCATACTGTGAGGATCAGTGTCAGCGGGACAATGTAAAAAAACGTATGAGACAAAATCCACTTACTCCAATATCTTGAGCCTCTCTCAGCAGAGAAGAGGTAACAGGCAGTGGTCGCTTGGACTCATGATGTCCAATGTAGAAGATTGGGGGCACATCATACTGGGAATTTGCAGAGTCAAATTCAGCAGCTGAGGCTTGAGAAGTCATGGCGCTGGAGGCTCGAGAGTTCAAAGACACCAGCCTAAATCTTAGGAACTCGGTTGTGAACTCCGAGATGTCCCTATTCTCCGAGGGTAAATACGTTTCGTTAATCGAATATTGGTGTCACTACCATCGCCTACAGCATCGCCTCGGGAGTATCCAGATACGTTGAACAAAAGAATGTGAAATGTAAGTGGGACGTATGTGTATCGGGGAGTACGGACACAAGAGGATGGTGGGGTTGCTTCGCGACAATGTCCCTCAAGGAATTTTTGTGAGCCTAGATATTATTTTGCCGCAAATCGCCAAAACGGTGATAGCTTAGTGGCAGGAGTAATTAGCGCGCTCCACGCCTCTCAAGGATTCCAACATCACTTTAAGCGGAACGAAGACTACACCAGCAGGATGACGAGAAATCCAATCCGAATGAGACCAACATCTTTTACTAGGAATGCAGCATGATGTAGATATCTAGCTTATATTCTGACTCAAGGCTATAAACTCTCTACAGGACGACGAAAGGCGATCAAATCGCGACTCTTTATACACCATGTGCTACATACAACGTGAGACTCCTCATTCTCTAATACATTCCGAGCAAGCCATAAATACATATATGCTCAAAAGGTATTATCGCAACAATGCTGAGTTCCGCATGATTAGCTCATCGCTTAAAGAGATCCTTCCAAGGTCTTACCTTCAGCCTTTTTATATATTGGATGACTATGCGTCGGTGGCCGACACCTCGACAGAACTTCCCGTCTGGTCGATGTTGTTGACGCGTGCCAACAGCGACTGGACTTGCGATGACAATCTTCTGCGCTCCAGAATAATATCCTTGATCCTCCTTGCCGCAGCCAATGAATCGTACATCGCAGGCCTTACATTGTTCACTGGTTGCGGATGTAAGGACGTCTCTTCTGCTACTCTATGCAGGTCATGGATGGCATCCTCCGTCTTCAACAATATAAGGTCATACTTGTTAAGCATACGTTGCATGCAGGAAAGGGCTTTTGTGATTGTGATTTCCAACTGGGTAGTTTGGGACAAGCTAGGACTTGTTGGTGCAGTGAAATCGCTCATTCGTTCCGTTATGGTAGCTAGTTGACTCTCAAGTCTGCGCCTTTCTTCGATGGCCTGTCGGAGTTTCTTTGCAAGTGTCTCGACTTTGTCCGCATCGAATTTTTCTCTGTTATCATATTCGGTGATGGTAAGGTTGTAGTTGTAGACTTCATTGTCTTTTTCCACCTGTAACCTCTGAATTCGTTCTTCCTTTTCCTCGCACGCCACTCCTAGGCGTTCGATTTGGTCTTCGAGTTCAGCTTGTTTGGACAGAGCTTTGTTCTGCGCTCTATTTATGCTCTCTAACTCTTTGACTCGCCCCTTGAGAGTTAGGATGGTGTGTTCTAATGCCTTGATTGTATCTTTTGCATTACACTTGGCCTCGTTATGCACCTACAAGGACTTATTAGTCATTATGGCCAACCTATAGGTGTTTCAATCTGGTAGGTATGTGGGAACTCACCGAGTTAGGCTTGCAGTTCAACTCTCCCCATCGATTCACAGGCATTGAGTTTTTAGTTTTCTCCCTCATGAACGCATCGTAAATGATGCGGTTTTGTTTTTCAGCAAGGACTAGTTCACTTTCTAAGCCCTCGATCTTCGCTTGGTTCTTTTGGGAAGCCGAGTTGACATGGTCATATGCAAGTTTCAAGGCGTCATTTTGCATGCGGAGGGTTTCTCTTAATCTCGTCTTGGCTAACGATTGTCGTTCTCGCTTTGCTTTCATTTCTGTGATTTCCGCATTGAGATTCTCGTTCCTAGATCGTTGGATGCAGTATTTCGTGGTGGCGTCTTCTTGAAGTTTCTTGTGTACTTGGATTTCATCCTCAAGCTCATCAAACTTCTTCCCAAACTCCCGTACAATAATACTGATGCCTCTTTCGACAAGATGATCCATCTCGGAAGCAGTCGCTGGGCCTAGGTTGAGCTCTTCATGCAGGACTTCTTTCATGCCAAGGAGACGTTGCTGGAGTAAATAAGACGTATCTTCAACCGCGAAGGGATCCATGGGCTCATCTTGCCCGAGTTCGGCTGTAGAATTGGTCATATCATTGGTGTCTGCTCCTTCGGCTAAAGTGTCGTTCAAGTCGGAGTGAATGCTTTTAATGTCTTCATCTGATGTGTTGTCCGCCCTTTTTTCCCTTTTAGGGATATCGATTGGCTGTGCAGAAACTTCATGAGCAACTTCTGCAGCTTCGATCTCCACTCGTTCAACAAGTTCAGCCGGTAGACCATTAACAGACTGCCTAATGTTTGCACTGTCGATCTGTTCCATGTCTAAAACATAGCTAGAGTCAGAATGGAGCGAAACATTGTCAGATTCCTCAGCAGGTTCAGGCTTCATGTTGGTAGTCGGTTCGTCTGTGCTGGGCCGTGTCTTCGGGACGCAGAATTCTGAGAATGCTGAGAAATTCATAATTGATGTAGAAGTATGTATGGGTCGATCTCGTCAGAAATGGAGCGAGCGGAGAGCAAGAGGCGGGTATGCAAAGGGGAATTTCGGAAAATATATATGGTGGTGGTCACTATTTCATGGTGTCAGAACCTACTTTGGTCTACCAGATTATACGGTTTACGGGTGCTCTACAAGCTATGCGCGAACTCTAATCACATCAGAACTCGGTCCAGAAGGCACGCGCCACCATGAGTTAGACCAGAGAAAGAATATACCAACACTAGTAATGCATAGCTAATGGTCATCGAAGTCAGCCCACATTGGTCAATTCTTCATTGTAGGTGTTCATGTTTCGATTATCTCCTTCTACGTCAGGTATTCGAGACCGTGAATTGGCGATATTTCCAAGAGAGAGAGAATAGAATAGAAATCTTGTGCACATATCCTCTATTATGAATTTCGCCATTCACGCAGGATCTACTATAAAAACTGCTACGACCGGTGACCTGTTCAGCCCTATGACCACGCATGAGTTATGTCCTACCCGCAATCTTAAAGTACGCTCTGTGAATTAGCTACGCTCAAGCTTCTCTAGCTTAACACACGACCATGGACCAAATATGACAGTGCTGTATATATAGTATATAATATATCTTATCGTACTGGAATGGGCTAGTTTTCTCATCGTGCTAGGTAACTAATAACTACTTGGCCTAATTGTCGCTCCTAGCCACGCTTCCTGTGGGAGGACTAAGTGAAGTTCAACGATTACGGCTAGAACAAAATTTGGGGGGCTTAGTGTCGTCAACCGAGAGTCTGAAATACAAAAGTTCTTTATCAAAAGCAGCAAAATATTTTTAGATAAGCGCCATCAGTCATCAAATCAAGCAAAGACTCGAAAGATCTAGCTTCTGTGGTCCAATGGTTAGGATTCCACCCTTCCAAAGATGTTGTTATCAACATCAGATGTCAGGTGGAGGTTCGTGTTCGATTCACGGCAGTTGCATTTGGAAAACATTCTTTTTGCTTTTTCGCTGCACTTGAGTAGAGTGAATTTGCTTTTTCTTCCACTTTCAGTGGGAGGTGCCTTTTCCGGGTTGATAGCCGAGCTTGTGTGTGGATAGCCGTGCTGGATGTACATGCCCGGTCCCTTGTTTGTACAACCACGGAAAAGTAGCTCTCGAATCGTTGGAAAGTATGCAGGAGAACCTTGGTAATGCGAAAGAGTTTTGTGTGCGTGTTTTACGAGAAAAGTGGCTTGCATTTACTTCTACTATGACTTGAGCTTAAGTCACGTCTGCTCAACTGCTTTTTTTCACCAAGCTTCGCAAACAAAAAAGTTATCAAATTATGCACCTAAACCAAACTTGAGGTAATTAACCAATCCACCTATCCTGTTGTTCGTTTTGTCAAAGTCTATGATTCTATGTGAGTTTGTTGCACATCTACAAATCCGAATAGCCTTTTAGAAGCGGATTTATCTTTGCATTACCGCGGAGTGCTGCGTGGATTTAGGAAGTCTTAAGTCTGGAGCTCGGAAATGTGCGTCGAAGCAGGGTAGTGAAAGCTACAGGTCACAAATATCCGATGGTGAATGGAGAATATGCATTCTTTGTCTTTAGGTAGGCAGGTTTCCGGTTACCGGATAGACGCATAGGATATGTGTCTTGGAAGAGGACCACTATTGGTCGGTTTGGTCAGAGCAAACTGCATGCGACTGGTCCGTCTATACATCCTCTGGAAGATTGTAAGATGGGGAGGAGGCCAAGAGAAAGGAACAATTGAGAAAGTGATAGACTGGAAAAGACTACTCCCACCTTCTTCAATGCCCGCCTCGAAGGTAATATGGGCTAGGATATGCATATCATAATCATAAATATCATTAATTATTCGGGACTATCCAGTATCCTAGGCCCAGGAACTCACCAAGACAAAATTTCCACAGAAAATACCTCCAATCATAACCCGGAATCAAGCAGTACCTTCCTTAAAAGCCGCCGCAATACTCAATTGACCACTTCCCTGAACCTGCCCGTCTTCACCCGCCGGCCACCTCGCTTCATACCTCAATGCTCTGCCCTCCACAATTGCCACCAACTCATAATCTACTCTGTAATGTTCGCGTCCATTTTTGACATCTTCCGGCTCAACAGGTTGGATTATACCCTTGTCGCGGAGAAACGTCATGTCCACAACAATCCTACCTGCGATTTGTGCATCTGCTTTGTGTGAGCCTATCCCATGGGAAAAGTGTATGAATAGAAACAAACCAGCATTCTTAGGATCCATGATACTCTAATGAGATTTCGTAGCGGTGTCAGTAACGTAGAGTAATTCTTCACAGAGAAATTTTGGTTCGTCGGTTCGAAATGTGTGATATGTTGGGAATGGCTCGAATTTGTGATCTGGAGCAATGGACTTCCCCTGCAGCGTGTCAGCAGCGTATCCATGGAAATAGAGCGCGTGCTCAAAGTAGTACCTTGACCATAAAATAATCGATAGTTCGCACGTAAGATTCGCCATCTAATTTACTCTGTATTGGCTGCGTGTCTGCATGTCCACGAAACTCATCAGGTTGCCATGGCTCTGCTCGTAGGAAGCCATAGCTGGATTGGGAGATGCGTTGCGGGCCATTCTTCTTGTCCATGGCGCGAACAGAGCCGGAGGCAACGGCTGTGATGCTATGGTGGGTTAGTAGGTTATTTAAACTAGTTCATCTGCTGCAACGGATGAGGTATCTTTCTTACTCACTGTTTGTGTTTATCTGCAACCAGTTCAATGTCGAGGTTGTGCTCTTCATTTACTTTGTGGAGGTGGTATCTGAGATACGATCTCAGGGAAGGAGAGCCAGCAAACCCACCCACAAGAAAGACTTTCTGTTTATTAAATCAGAAAAGAAAGGGCCGCAACCCCGAGAGCAACTAACCTTGACAACAAGCTTTCTTGCTACTGCTTGCTCGATCTGGTTGTCTAGCAACGCTGAAATACGATGGAGAAGAGGCATGAAGATCTCTTCATAGTCTGGCCTAGGTTTTAAGTTAGTTCTCTACCTTACGAACATCGACTCGGTAATGGCAACTTGGTCATAAGTAAATTATTCGTCTCAAAGCGCTTAGCTGCTGCACCAGTTCGATCCATTTGCTCATCACCGCGAAGACCGGCAATATAGACTCTGTGTCCACATCGACTCATAACATTTACGCGTCTCTTGTATTCGTTTTCGAAATCGGGAATAAGGTGATTGACAATTGCTTCTAGCGTTTCGCCATTTTTAAGCAAGTAATGCTCATCTTGGAGTCGATCATGTAGCATGGTTCTGTAGTTATCGTTCAGGTAGCTGGAGCCGCAGTTACTGCCTAGAATAATCTTTGAGCCCTCGCCGATTACAACAGTAGAGCATCTTACCAATCGGTGGAATCTTCTCCTCCTTGAGTCTTAGAGAGTAGCGGTTACTGACCCCGTATGTAACCACATCTACCGTGCCGCCACCACAATCAGCGATGATGAAGATTTCTCCAAGCTGCATTCAACCATTAGTATGATATCCAGCTTGATTTAAAGATTATGCTTACCGAGATGTTCTCCGAATTCTCCAAGAGAACGTTGCCGCAGCTTCCGGTTCAGAAATCAAAAAGAGGTTATCCGTAGTGGTTCCACCTGGTTTTCCGAGACTTGTCGCATATATAGCAGCTTTTACTGCAGTTTGAAGTACTCTAGAAGCCTCAGGTGACCATACAGTTGGTACAGTCATAACGAAGTCCACTGGCGATGCATGCGTGAAACCATGAAGCAACTGTAGCTGATCTTTAGTGTGTTCGAGAACTTTCACGAGGTAGTCGGAAATAGGGTCGACAGCATCCCACATATCGGGCTCAGTCTTTGACTTTTTACCATGTCGGCGAATGATACCCTCCTTCAACAGTCCATTAAAAACTGTACGAAGACCCTTTCTGTCCTCATTGGTGTATTCCGTTTCCACGAGCATCAATTTGGCTCTCTTGATATATGTTCGCTGGCTTCGCGATGAGTTCGCCTTGTACATTTCGTAAGGTACGCCATAGCCCCAGAGGTACTCAAGGGAGAGCTCGTCTTCCATCTCCGAGTCTTCCGAGTCCTCAATACTTTCTGTGTGGACGGTACTTTTGCCAAGTAGAGCATGCTTTCCCTGGAATGAGTCGAACACGTTCTCTTCGAAGGCCTCGTCATTTTCGGTCCGGTTACGTTCTATCGGAGCCGATGAATACCAGCTCTCGCTCGGGAGCTGCTTTCGTTCACCAGCTTGCCCATCGTGAGGCCAGTTAACCACGCTCATGATATCCTTTGAATAAGCTCTGGAATTATCTTTTTTCACAGGGACGATACTGTAGGAAACCGAAGTAAAGGTCGTTCCGTAGTCCAAGCCGATGACAACTTTCATTGGCACATCAGCTGTCGCTATATTAATTCTTGGAGCCATTGTGCCCTGATGACCAGAAGAGCCTGACCCCACCTTGGAGGCTTCACTACTACGGTTTCTCGAATGTTTAGCTTTTTGGGCCACATCTGGCTGCCATAACTTTCTGCGACTTGGTTCCTTCATGATTGTGAAGTGACAAAATTTGATTGATGCCGCTTACTGGAAACCACAACCTCTGTGGATACTTGGAAGAGTTTTGTGCGAATGGAAACCTACTTCCATATATGGTTTATCCAGGGACAATCCAACCCATGATGATAAATGCATATTCTGCATGACAATTAAGGATGATATCAAGCTCGCTGACCCACGATGATTGCAATGACATGGATAAACAATATAGCCTCGCCATCCCCTTGAAGTTTGCGGCAACTTGCATAAAACTCTCAAGAGATAAGGCAACTGTGCAAGGAGTGTGCAAACTGCCCTGCGAGAAAAGACCTTGCTGCTGCTTGGTCTCAGTAAAGAAAAGAAAATATGATGAACAGGACCAAATAGGTAAGGGATGCAGCGGATTATCAAGTTGACAGGGACGCGTTAGTAAGAACACGGGTAGCTGCAGAGATGGGATACAATATCACAAATTTTGTCAGATTCACCAACATCAACACTTTCCAGGTACCAGGAGGCCTCTTTTCCCTCCCTTCAGTATCCTTCAGAAACTCGCACTTAAGGATCTGGTCCCCTAGGTAGCTTGCAGATCACCGAAACTCACAAGACCAACCACTTTTGCAGATATTTTAAACATGCGTTATCTCTGCGTGTCAATTCCTATCCACCTGTTGTGTCAACAGATCGACGAAATGGCCAGAAGAATTCTTGCAAATTCCAACGGTGAGGAGAATTCGAACACCACAAAATCGGCAAGCCCCACCGCAGCAATGCGTGAGAAAAGAGGCGCGAAAAGAACTACAAACACTGAGAAAGATAGTGTTGCAGAGAAGAGGCAACGCTCAGAGCGAGTAGGTTTATGCCCTGATGACTTGTGCAATATGCTGTTCCTTACATCATGTCTCAGGACCAGGATTCACAACCATCGACCGATATTGGATCTGCGACCGGAGATTCAAGGACAAGTACAGACAGGCCTAAAGATGCCACTACGGCATTGAGGCGAAGAACAGCACGACTAACACAGGAAGGGTACCTGCAGCACCTCAGCCTATGCCTTCGACGGGATCATATCAAGAAGACAGCATTGCTTGGATGGCGCATCTAAGTACCGTAGAGAATGGAATAAAAACGCAAATAGAGCGAATGCGAGCACAGTGGCAACTTGAAGTCGAAGCTTTCGACAGAAAAGAGAGAGAACTACAGACAACCATCGAGGATCTTCGGAATCAAAACCAGGATTTGCAGACAGCACGGCTAGCTCGCGAGCAAGACGGAAATGAATCCATCGAGGAGCGGACTTTCCAGTACTGCGAGTAAGTATACAGGCTGATGAAGGAAAACAAGGAGATCCGAAGAATGACCAATCTGACTGAGCTCGGATCCTCAACTCATCGTCATCTTGTGGTCGATGTTGTCGATGATGCCATGGACCAAATCCAATTCGAGCTGTTCTCCATTGAATATCATCGGCGTAGAGACCAGCCATTTCTGTTAAGTAATCGCGTAGTATTGGAGGACTTGAGCTCGCTTGCGCAGTCGCTTGTTGGTCTTGACATTAGAGAACCGCTTGGGAAGCAGAGACTTGAGATGGTGATGAGTAGATATGATGAACATGTCTGCTTAAGAAGCTTTGTCTTGGCTGCGTTAAGAGACTGGGTGTTTATGTCGACGTTTCCAAACTTCGCGCCGCTTGATTCTCGTTTGCTTTCGGCTTATCGAGATATTGTTCGAGCCACAGGTATGCCCCTACACATTGTTAAACGTACTCTGTTCCAGAGCATGCTAACACTTCTTAGGTAAACCAGATCAGCTGTATCACTTAGATTTAGCAGCACATCGATCCTCGATAGGACGCAAGTGTTTCAAAGAGAAACTGATATGGAGAAAGGCGGATCTACTTGCTTGCCAATTCTCCATGGCACTTGCTCCTCTTTTCTCACTGCCATCGGAAGAGAGAGTAGGCTTGCCATTTCATACATGGGGCGAGAATGTCGAAGTCTGGAAGAACCGACGATCGCACATACATGAAATTTTCCAAATAGCTCTGCGTTTGAAGGCGGAATCGGTTGTGTCTGAATCACAATACGAATTTGCGATCTACCCTCCCGGTAAAAGTTATTGTGGAGGTGGAGATAACAAGAATACCTGGATCCTAGCATCGTTTCATATGTATGACCGACCAGCTTCAGGTGGTCATAATGCTGGGTTGGTCCAAACAAAGAACTTTGTTTCCAAGACAGAAGAAGAAAGAGCCGTGGCAAAACACAGCAAAGTGATGCTGTTTTCCAGGCGGAACGTTGGACCTGTCACTGGCCGAACCTCTAATCCTCAAAAACGACCGGATCCAGGTCGAAACGAACGAGGCGCTGCCATTGAAACGACTCAGCCGAGTGTAGGTACGGATCATCAGAAGAGCAGTGCTGAAGCAACATCCGTCTGCAAGAACACCAATGAAGCAGGATGCGCGGCCGAAGATAACAGAGTCCGTGAAGAAAACATTTCGGTATTAGTGTGTGATGAATGTGAAGTGGAGTTCCAAGATATGATCTCTTTTCAGAATCACCGAAATAATAGTGAGTGTGCACCCTTTTTACAGTACTATAACCTTACACTGTAAACCAGAACCATGTCGTAAGTGTCCAGAATGTGGTCGAAGATTCAGTCGTAGGAAGGCAATGCAGAACCATTGCAACAGACAGCACATGGAATACGTCCCAGGTAGCTGAGGGAGTCAGAAAGGCATACCAGAAAAGGTCCACTCAAGACAAATTCTAAGGGTCGCAGACTCCAAGGAGTTGCGAAAAGCGTGGAAGAGAAAATGCGCAATCAATGTTGAAACTAGTATCCAATCCAGAAAGCCTTCGACGCCATATCAAAACGAGTTCCATGTGCAGACACTTGCCCAATTTGTATTGACAACAGCGTAGAATATCATTCGCCGGATCGTCCCAAATGCGTTATGAAACTTATGGGATGGAACGCTCCCACCAACAGAGTAGATACCGGAAGCCATAAGAGTTCCAGGCCCTGCTCCACCATCTAGCGTAGTGTAGGTATACTGCCACCTAAGCTCCCGTGTAACGAAAAAGATAATAATATTGTGAAAGGAGTCAGCAGTAATATTATTGAGTCATGACGTTGAACTCGGAGACCGGAAGTCAGGGATGAGGAAAGGCAGGATTGTCACTTTATGTTTGTTTTACCTCATGTTCGTCATAACGGCTTTTACCCCTGAACTAAGACATCCCTCCCCGCGCCACCGTTATACCCGATGAAGCTCCGGAGTTTGTTGGTGAGGGGCGTTCGTGGCTCAGGTACCGCCGTTTTGAATACGACGTCACTTTTGACGCTCAGAACTCCGAAGCTTCTAACAGAACCGCAACTCAACCATTTTCGATGCTTAGAAGGTCCGAGTATTCGAATTCTGACTCCGAAAGCTTGAAGCTGGGAGGTAGTGTTATGCCTTCTTACGAAAGATATTGTATTTGGAAGTAGTGAGTATACAGTGATTTGAAGGTGGGTCAAGACACTGCTCTTATGCGATCGAGACCGTTACCGCACTCCGAACTCCTTTAGGAAATAAGGTGCTGATTACAAAGGTCAACCTATCAGAGTTAGGTATTCATGCTCGAAACTTTGATATCCAGTACTCGTTATCAAAGTACCTGATGGAATCACCAACCACAAATTTCCCGTTACTCTAAGAGAAGCGTCTCGAAAATGGGACTGCCTTATGTCAACTGGAACCAGCTGAGGCTCCTTGCCACCTGGATTCTCTCATCCTTTTCCTGCACTCCGAGTTCACAGATTGTGCTTCCATACTCCACACCCTTACAGTCCCACATTGAATCACCATAAAAGCTCCTGAAACCTTCGTGAAAAGTACGATCCATAAGTCAATCAATCATACGTTCGAAGTTCCAGTATAGAGAATCCCAGGCTCAATCAACGGGACACTTCAGTCATTAAGACCTTTGTCACACCACTGTCGTTAATCGAACAATTGTCTTCCCGCTTGACAACCAATGTCTCCCAATAATCAACGTCTTCATGACGGTGAGTTGGAGGTCGGCTATACCGAAGCATTGCAGCGATATACGAAAAAGAATGTGGTTGCAGCTAAACCGGTATCGCAACGGAAACTCAACTTTGAGCATGCACGACCTAGATGGCTTCGGGAATTGGCTGCAGAGGCCATAGGCGTGTTCTTCTTCGTGTAGGTACACCCTCGAGAGTATATGCCAACTGCTAACAGCTGCCAAAGATATCCGGGGATCTCATCCACAGCATCATTCGTCTTCAACCATAATGAACCGGCTTTTGGATCAATCTTTCAGATTGGATGGGCTTTTGCAATCGGTATCGCTTTCGCTATAATGTATGTGAAAAGATCCAAGCCTCGCTTGGATGATCGTTGCCTCAAGTACTACCAGCAATGCTGACGAATCACAGAATAAGTGGAAGTACTTCTGGAGGACATTTCAACGCAGGGGTAACAGTGTGTTCTGCTGTATGGCTAGGTGTAAGTACATTATAGCCTCATGAAGACCGTCACTGATGACTAGTCTTAGTTCCCTTGGAAGAAGGTTCCCCAATATATTCTTGCTCAGGTCTTCGGCGCCTTTGTGGCTGGTGCGATAATGATCGGACAGTATTATCCGCAAATGACTGCGTTGGCTGAGGAATTCCGCGCTAAGGGTCTGAGTCCAAACTCATTTGGTGGTCCAGGAAGTATTCTTTGCTCAGTTCCGGCGGCATCAGAGACGAGCTATGGCTACCTGTTCCTCATCGAGTTCTTTGCATGCAGTTTTGTTGTATGGAGCAGCCCCCACCCTACAACCTCTACCCATCCAACCTCCACGCACACCCATAGGGAAAAACAATTGCTGATCATATATAGGGTATCGTTATTTGGGCATGTTTGGATCCCATCAACCCCTTCGTGTCTCCTGCTTCAGTACCTTGGGTCATTGGCCTTGGATATGGTAAGTGCACACAGTCACTTTGTGTTCGGCAAGTGGAGTGACTGCGGTTAACCTCTTATAGCAACCATGATCTGGGGATTTGCGGATGTGACGGTTGAGCTTAATTCAAGTCGTGACCTAGGGGCACGTCTCGCTGCTGCAGCGTTCTTTGGCGGGGATATATTCTCAGTGTACTCACCCATCGCCATCTTCACGAGCATACCCGCAATGATTTTAGGCACCGGATTGTATGAGATGGTCCAGCGAGATAGCTTTGGAATGATTGCTAAAGGACATGTTTCCCACGAGAACGGAGAGGAAGGTGTCAGGCAGCACATATCAAAGACGATTTTCGACACTGAGCTACCAAGCCATATGACCGGAAGCACTGACAGCGATGTATCCCGGAGAAACATGAGGAAAGATGAATCCCCAGTGTAAAAAATTATGGGGTCAAATTGAGGCTTTGAGCTCAGTGATCTGGAACAACATGGCGAGGATTTGACGGCGATGTATCACTATAGCGGTTCATAGATTTGGTAATGTTTGAAATTAAAAATTCACCACGTTGTCCTTCCTCCCGTCCCGCGGTTCATCCGGGCATGAATGGTACTTGTGCTCGCGATACTTCCGTCACTCCAGAAGCTAGTGCAGGGGGGTAGCAGCAGAATCTTCCTAGTCTTCATAAGGTAAGGTCTAATTTGTCCAAAGCCCTATCAGCCCCGCTTTCTCTGCGAATCTGTGGTCACGACCACGTGTATTATCCGTACCAATTGGGTTTGCACCAGACCGGACATCGACCAAGTACATGTTAGCAACTACGGTAAGGATTTCACTGGTACGGAAGTAACTTAATGGTTATCGCAGTGATATACCCGTAATTAACAGAAAAGCAAACATCATCCAACACAAATGACTGGGCCGCACAAGTGTTCGCTGTGACCCCAATGGTAAACGGCTATCGTTATCCATGGTACAGTACTCATTTGGCAGCTTACTATCCGCTACTGAGTGAGTTATTCTTGCCGCCCAGCTCTACATATGGTTGCAACCTCTTAACCTTCAACCCACACGACTGGAATATGCAGTAGACATAACAACCCAAACTTCGTTGGACATCTGCAAATATGTTGCGCAGTCAATTGAGTCAGGAAATATCATCGAGTATGGAGACTGGAGATGGTGATGGTGATGCTGGGGAGAAACATGCAGGAACTGATAGGAAAAACACAACAAGATCCCCATCGAAAGCCCGCTCTCTGTCGGATGGCGGTCAGCCAACTTTATCGCCATCTCCGAAGTTCTGCGAACCAGAAAAGCGCGTGTCGAAAGATGACAGCTCGCTGTCTGACAATCCGAAGACACCAAGGCGGCCTTCATTCCCTCGAGGTCTTTCCTTGCAGATGCCACAAAAAGACTTGATGCCACTTGGTTCAGCAGCCTATATCAATCGAGTACCTCTTTCCCCAAAGCTAGATCAATCGCAGACATACGGATCACCTACAAGTGTCCTACCCAGAAGATCTCGAGGCTTAGATTTTTCGCGAGCTGCGACCAACCTTCATCACTCCACACTGGCAGAGCAATCATCGCCTGATTCGTCGCCTACGATAACTGGAAGAGCCATGAATATCCCGAATAGAAAAAATGGATTACACTTCACGAGCGCTGGGGAAGGAATCCATAACTCGAGTTCATTGTGGTCAAACATGGCAAATCCAGAAAGAATGACCGTCTCAAGCTCGCTTGGCAGTGTTAACATGATGGCCTCGGATTCTTCTAGCAACAGTTCCGACGACGATGATCTAATGGATGCCGACGACATCGACGATTCTATTCTTACAACACCTCAAGTTAACAAAATGTCCACGCCTTTCGGTGGAATATCTCAAGCCAGTCCTGGTGGCGCCTGGTCAGCACAATCACCTGCCGTCAATAGCCTTATGAACTTTCAGCGTGCAAGACTAAGGCATGGAAAGAGTCGCAAGCGATCGAACCGTGCTTCGTCAATGATGGCCAGTCCATCTTCCAAATCACCACCCACAATGCGTAGTATCGAGAGCGGATATTTCGGCCGGGAAATGTCAATGGATGGATCTCGTTCACGACGAGAAAGCATAAGCTGGGCGGCGAACCAGTTGCATATATCGGGAAGCGAAAGTGAAGATGGTGCCTTGAAATCGACATTGGAGAATGTGGATGGAATCCCGATCACACCTGGCAGAGATGGACAGAGAGGGGTCATTCGTAGAGCGGTGACAAGGAGAGGCAATCTGCTGGTATGTGAAGTCGCTATGATATTGTTTGAATGATAAGATACTAATTATATACAGCCGAAAACCAAGACCTTCGCACGAATTCGCGCGGCCCTAGCAGAAGAAAGCGCACCTGTAGAAACCGAAGTGCGTCGAGAAGCAGAAGTTGTACGACAAACTCGCGAAAGTGATATGGACCTCGAACCCTCACGCCACGCATCCATATCTACGACAAACACAACACATTCTTCTCCAATTCTTGGTCCCACAACACAAGAATCACTAGAAGGCATACCTGAAGATGACATGATGGTTGATGCATCGAGCGCTATGTCTAGCAGCTTTAAGCAACAAGCTATACGCAATTCCAAGGGCAAAGATTTCTGGGAAAACTTCACGGACGAAAACAGCCGAACTCCTCCACCGCCAGCCTTCCTACCCCGTAGCTCTTCATCTGGAATCAGCGAAGACATCTCTCTCGACTCCCCTAATCTCTCGACTCCACCATCAGCCTTCGCTCTACCCCTCAACCGCAGCAACTCCACCTCGGACCACCAGAACTCTTCGCCTTCTCGCTCATCCACACCCCAAGCAGGCCCCACCGCCGCAGAAGTCACGCGCAAAATCAATAACAAGAGAAGGAGAGACGACGACTTTGATCCCACTAGCTTCAAGCGCAGAGCTGTGAGTCCGGGAATGAGCGTGCATAATAGTCCGGTTATGCAATCACCTATGCAAAGAGATATTGCGCCGTGGGGAGCTAGACCTCAGAGTAAGGGGGAAGCGGGGAAACATGGAGGAAACGGAGGGATGAAGAGGGTGGGGTTTCAAGGCATGGTTGATACGAATGATGGACTTATGAAGATGAGTATTGAATAATTGGGGAAGGCTTCGCTTTCGGTGAGAGAAATGGATACAAAAGTTACGGTTGCTATACAAAGGAAGGCTGGCTGGCCGAATGGGGGGAGGGTAGGCTGGGACAGACATACATCTTCGGGGATATTCGCTTTGATATTTGATCCGACCAAGGGGCGTTCTTTGCTGGGGGCGCAAAAACATATTTCTTCTCGCTTATGTATAAAAATATTGCTTCTAATTTCATGAGAGCACAAGGAAAGGAGCGGAACATAGTTATAGCTATAGTAGCAGGAGCAAGCGGAGGATCGCGAATACACCTACTTGACATATTGAGATATCAAGTTGGCGGTAATGCATTCTCCTTTTTGGGACGGTCTTTACTATCTTAAGTGAATGTCTTGTTTTAATATGTTTAGTGGCTTTTGTCTGATGGGATGAATTGTTAATGGGCTGTGAAGGCAGATGAGACGAGAGTGCATTTTCAAGTGAAATAACCCTTTTCTTCCAGTTAATCTCTCTGCAAATGATATCGGATATGGCTGAAGACTGAGTAGGGGGACGAAAACTATGTTGTAATCCAACCTAGAGACTCTGGATGACGTTTTGCTACTTTGGAGACACCATTTTTTTAGTTGTCGACGCTGTCTGGTGAGTCCTGTGTGTTTAGATTAGAAACAGCCTGTGGAACTCCAGCATGGAAAACATGCACCTCCCCGATTCCAGGTTGGCAGGTATGTCATCAAATGGGAAGGGGGCTACGTGAGGGAAATGTTAGTTGATTGGAGGTAAGTATTTGCATCTGCAGTCTGCCGCGGCGCATGGAATAGTGTGATATGCAAGAGTGAGCCCAGGACTTTGGCTTGGAAGAGAAGTTGGGTGTAGCACTCTTCCTCCATTTTGCGTGTACGTATGCTCAAAGGCGTGGTATGCAACAGCATGTGAACGGCGATGCAATCCATGGATACTCCCACGTGTGATATGTTTGGTGGGATAAGAAATGTGTGTTTGGGCTAAGATAGCAACACTCGCGCTAATCTTGTGCTCACTGGCTGTCGGAGAGACACTTGCCTCAGGTAGGTTTGGATATCATGATCGAAAAGCAAAAATAAAGTATGGCACGGCACACTGCCCATTTGGATGTGCAATGACTGCAGGGCTTGCATGATTTTGAGAGGTCCAGTCCTTCGGAATGAAACGGGTGAATAATCAGATGTCCTCCGAGATTTTCCACCAAAGAGATGCCCTCGTACGTAAAGATCTAGAAGGAAATGGTGTTCCCGACCCTAGAAAAAGCGAGTACGGATATGGTATGATCGTGTTGGTGGCTGATGATTTTTCTGATAACGCACATATGGTAACTAATCCGGGCTCAGCCGCGATGTACTACGGAAGTATAAAATAGTCTTATCGTGAACTCTCACGGTCATCTCGTGTGTATGTATGGTTGGCTCTAGAACTTTCATGTGAATCAATCAGACAGCTGCCAACTTGTGATGTGATGTGATGCCTCGCTTCGAGACGGCTTTTGGATTCTGGACGTCGTCACACGGGAGAGAGGTTGTGTGAACCCCCACGTAGATCGACGTCAGTCGAGAAAGCAGTGGTGTGAGGATGAATTGGATCCCTGCAGGCGACTTGCAGGTTGCGCTTGTTGACTGCTGCAGGAACGCGTTTGTATCGGACAGGAATAATACGAGGAAACGATGGAATCTTTGGCGAGATTGTACGAGCTGATATGGTCTTCTGCCCACGAAGCTAAGACAAGTAGGAGAATTGATAAAGCTTTTCCCGTTGAGTTCAAAGGTTAGATAAACGATGAAGTTCTCTATCTCGTGTGCCATGGCCCATGACAGCATGGTCCCTGAAACAATTAACATCATCCACCAGCCGGGAGGATATCGTTAGGTCAGGTAAAGGACCGCACCCAAAGCGGCCCCACTCGCAACCAACAGCAAAAAGACTCGAAGATCAAGCAATATCGAGTTGTCGAGTTATCGACCCTCGAAATTAATATGGATTCCTTTTTAAGGCCCGATACCAAGCAGTGGCGTCGGATTGCGCGAGCTCTCACAGACCAATGGTTGCCACTTTTTTACTGGTTTCTTCCCTTCGTTTTCTGGCCTCCTCGTCTGTGTTGCAAAAAAAGTGAATGCAAAAGGGGAGGCGGGCACGGCGGGTCAGCATGGATAGGGGAGCGAACCATGCATTTTGCCTTATTGCAGGATTTTCTTTGCCCATATCAGAATAATCTCCAGTTATTGAGGCATTTTTTAGCTTGCAAGATGTACGAGGTAAGGCCAGGAACAGACCCGTTTGTGTATGTGCGAATCATTGTCCGAAAGCTTTTATCTCGACGGAGGATTTATAGGAGTACGGCGCATCTTCGGCCGGAAGGTTTCTCTCTACAGCAACTCCGTAGGTATCCATCAAATGCAACAGCATGTTTCACGGTCAAATGCCGAGCGCGATTCCTACCTGGGCAATAGGGTAGAAGGACTGGCAGAAGGGAAATGCTGTTGACTCGTCGGTTCTGGGCCGGAAGTGTCGTGCCGTGTCAAACGAGAGCGGATGCGGTGATGAATAGATGCATGACTGTGATGTTTGGTTCCTGAACCAGAGTCCACACTTTGACTTCTAGGTCCTAACAACCAGTAGGCACTCAGCTTGATCGAACAATTATAGCACATCGATGGTAGTTAAGACCAACCTAATTTCCATAGGCCGCCATTTGAAACGTAGAGACTAGCTCTAGAATGCTATCATATGGAGTCATTCAATTTGAATTTAATGGTACCGCCGAATATTTTTCGTCCTGCATCATATTGCGTTTTCTTATGTTTGAATATGGTCCATGCCTCCCTGGCCTCAATCTTAACCACTGTGTTCAATGTTCATCTGTTCGTTCATCCACATGAAAACGTCGTTCCTGTTAGTGATCTGATCTGGTTGAGCCGATCTCATGTGAAAAGTACTCTCCGTGTCTTTCCGCTGTCGTCGTACATATTCTTGCATCTCACGGAGTCACAGCCTTTTCCGTGATCTCACATGCAGCGAACATTGATTCCTGAGTTTTGCCGATGCATATCCGACCCAGAATAGAACTTCTCAGCCCTACCTAGGTAGACCGCTTAATAGTCAATTGGTTGACATCTGAGTCGCAACAACAAAAATACGATTCACCAAAGATATGCCTTTAGAATTTATAATGAGGCGAAGCAAGCCAATCGTGCAGCTTTTGCTTCTCCTTGTCCTTTACCAGCAACTTGCCTGTATACGTTAAGAGTAAGAGTAGTTCTGAACGTCCAATTAATGTCGATAACCTTTGCACATTCCAAGATTTCAGACGCTTCCGTACCTCAACGAAGACGAAAAGTTCTCGAACAAATTCTTTTTGATACACCCACTAAAAAGTCCCACCGAAGACCAAGGAATAAGAGAAAGATAGCACCCGATTTGTGACGTGCGGAAACGCCATTCTGATCTACCAGGTTCAAAAGTGGATTTCCTTGAGTCGCGCCAGGCCGTCTCTAGTGACCCTCTCATGTGGGATTATTGAAGCAGTAGCCGCAGAAAGGGTGAGGTTCCGATACTGAAAAGAGAAGATTGATGCCAGACCGGGCTAGGGCAGAGATAGCAGAAGAAGCGGTCATCGGTTTCTTTTTATTATTGTTGATCTGCAGCAGCAGTGCTGCAGTGAAGAAGAAGACAAGAAGACTTTCGTTTACTCCCACACTTTATCAGGTTCTGAGCATTTTTATTCCTGGAACCGCAGTGACACCTTTGGTGGACTTATTCTTCGAATCGTCAATACATCATACCAGCTGAACATCTTCATCCACCACTTGCATCAGAACATAAAACGAAGAGGCCTTTGTGCTTCTACGCGACTAGACTTCGGTTCAGTCGTTGAACTTATTCGCATTTTGGGTATATGAGATAATTGGGCGGCGACATGCACAACTTTTTTGGAGGGGTAACGGGAAGGGGCGCTGCGACACTCTTTGAGATACGGTAGGAATTCAACGACTTTACGATTGCTAAACTATGCAAACTAACATCAGACAGTCTTGATAGCGAAGTCATTGTACTTCGAGGAGGGGAAAATGAAGCCTCGAGTCAAATGTTGAAGGGGTCGGTGGTTTTATGTCTGCCAGCAGCACTGAAGGTGGAAGATGTGCATCTTCGCATGACTGGTCAATTAAAGATTGGGTACGGTTTGACTGATCTTTCCTAAGTCCCGACAGTAGGCTAATCCTCAATTTAGGTGGAACGACCAGCGCGTTACACCGACCGGTATCTCCAATAATCGAGTCGACAAAAATATGGAAATATTTAGCCATAGGTGGCCACCGTTCGTAGGGGGAGGCGCACCAGGATCCTCGTCAAAGGGAATGCTTCTGCCAGCTGGAAACTACGAATGGCCGTTCGAGTTGGTTCTCGCAGGATCCATGGCAGAAAGTGTTGAAGGGTTACAAGACAGTCATATCATCTACAAGTTGAAGGCAACGGTCGCCAGGGGAAAACTAGCATACGACTTACACGCCTGGAAGCCTGTGCGAATTGTGCGGACCCTAGACCCATCCGCTCTGGAATTGGCACATGCCATGACAGTTGAGAACATCTGGCCAAATAAGATCGAGTATCAACTTGTCATTCCACAAAAGGCGATAGTCTTTGGCACAGCGATCACAATCGATATGAGGTTTACATCTTTACTGAAGGGACTGAAAATCGGGAAGATAAAGTGCAACTTGATCGAAGTACAAGAATTTATGATACCAGGAACTTCTACGATTTCGGACCGATATTGGAAACATTCAAGGGATGTCGATACTTGGAACTTTGAGCTGAACGAGGATGAGCATTATCAAGATATGCTTGATGAGAGTGGACAGGACGGCTACAAGGTGACAGAAATGATGCCTTTGCCAAAGAGGTTGAGCAGATGTATACAGGATGTGGATGTACATGGGATCAAAGTTCGTCATAAGGTCAAGTTCAATATTGCGTTGCACAATCCGGATGGTCACATTTCTGAGGTATGTAAAGCTCCTCCGAGATTCTTATCAAAAACTAACATTTCAAAGCTTCGTGCAACACTACCCGTTACAATTTTCATCTCTCCCAACATGCCCCTGAATGCCGATGGATGTCTCGTAGACCAAACTCCAACGACCTCCCAGACGTCTACCGGAGTATCACACGCACCGCCTCTCTATGGGGAGCATGTACTGGATCAACTTTACGCCGACTTCGACCAGTCAGGGCTGATGACGCCCGCTCCTCAATCCGGCATGAACACACCATTCTACGCTCAATCAAGAGCTGGATCATCGGAGAACCTGGCTTCAATGAATAACGATGCTGCACATCCAGCCGGTGCTGTACCCCCCGCGGCACTGTCATCAAGACTGCAAAGTTTGAACACAAATTTACAGTCCAGTTCTAGAAACAGCAGTTTCTTGCGCCGATTTGGAGGTTCTGGCTCCGGAAACAACACCCCTCATTCTCATGACGATCACCATGGAGGAGGAGGGTACTTTGATACGAATCACAGCCATTCTGCATCTTCAGCAACTGCTCGAGGCAACCCTCTGAGCAGACGGAACAGCGAAGATGGAGAACATCACCACACAAACACAAACACAACGGTTAGCAGTGGCCACCATACCCCGGAGCATCTCGATGGTGCGGATCTTGGCAACCTCAGCAAAGTGCCTTCATACACCACAGCCGTGAAGACACCGGTGAGGGGATTGAGCTATAGCGAAGCACTACCGAACTACGAAGCTGCAGTTTCGGCACCTCCAAGTCCGACACTTACTTCGAGCAGTGGTCCTAATACACCACACAGCGATCATCCGGAACATGGACCACATTTCCTCAGAAGGAATCCTTTCTCAAGTCTGGGCTTCACACCATTGCACGCTCCGGCGCCGGTGCACCTGGGAGAGGGAGAGGAAAGACGAAGACTTCACTTGTTGCAGCACAGGGATAGAGTTCACTAAGACGGATGAATAGACGAAATGACAATAGACGAGGGAATCACTTGAGCATGGAATTGGCGTTTGATGGATTCAGGAATAGATTTTGAGAATGGGCATTTGGGTGGCGTTTTCCGATACCTTTTGAATATTGTTAGCTGGGGAAAGAATTGGGAAACTGGCAAAAAATGTACAGTTGGGAAAGAGGTGTTATTTGTATATTCCCCTCTTCTGTAGCCTTGGATGGATTACCTGGTCTCTAATACAGTATTTTTGAGACGATAACCCTTGTTTACGTGCTTAGTGAGGTGATATAGACGAGTAAACTACAGTTCAGGTAACAGAGTTACTTCAGTGACACTCTAATTGAGCCGGAAGCATTGAAGAAACTTGACCTCAACGTCGTTTCTATTCCAAGCCACTCGATAAGTATCCTCTCTTAATGTCCAATATATACGATGTGACTTTTTATGATCTCGCTCTTGATTTTCAAGAGTTCGCTGAACTGATGTTTATATCAGCTGAGGCTTCTCACCCCTGTTCAATGGTGTCAGCCGAGGTCGGAATTACGTCTGCGACAATCCGAGCTCAAGCTCGAGCTCCATCCGGCTCATGCGACTCATCACTCACCGTACACCTTCCCTACACCAACATCTCAAATGTGCTCGTAGCAGCACCAATTGACCTCTTTCATTAAATTTGGTCGCCATTAACACAACCATGGCGCCTACGACGCAGACCCCTCTCCTTCGATCCTCCTCTCCAACCTCCTCTACCCGCTCCTCCTCGTCCTCCTATTTCCGCAACCAAAACGCTCGCAAACGCGACTCCATCCGCATTATCGCATATGCCTCTGCCATTCTTTCCTGTCTCTGCGCCGGCAGCATAACCGCCTACTCTCTCTATGGTCACCTCTTCCAATCGCGTCTGCACTACACGCAGCTCCAAGTCAACATCGTCATCATCGCCGCCGAACTCGCCCTGTACCTCCCTGTGCCACTCTTCGGCTAT
Organism: Clarireedia sp. CPB17; assembly: GCA_002242865.1. NCBI lineage: Eukaryota > Fungi > Ascomycota > Leotiomycetes > Helotiales > Rutstroemiaceae > Clarireedia > Clarireedia sp. CPB17. The sequence goes on from LLKJ01000426.1 coordinate 35,598, forward strand.
CTCTGCGACCGCGTCGGCCCTGCGCCCTTATCATTCGGCTCCGGCCTCCTGTTCGGAATCGGCTATACTCTTGCCGCCTTCACGTATCGTAGCGGCGCAAAAGATGTAGAAGGCTATGTGCATGAGCGCGGCTGGCCCATCACCTGCATGGTGCTGGCTTTCATGATCATCGGCATGGCCACGACGTGTATGTACATCAGCGCGGTGACGACGTGTGCGAAGAACTTTGGGAAATCGAAATACAGGGGCTTGGCGCTGGCGTGTCCGATTGCGGCGTTTGGGCTGAGCGGCATGTGGCAGAGTCAGATGGCTAGTAGGATTCTCTATGAGAGGCGGGATGGGGGCGAGAGGGGGGATGTGGATGTTTTTAAGTTCTTTGTGTTTTTGGCGGTGACACTGTTTGTGGTGGGTTGTATAGGGACGGTGTTCTTGAAGATTGTGGATGAGGATGAACTGATTGAGGAGGCTGTGGAGGAGTTGGAGAGGAGTGGATTGTTGGGTGAAGGGGAGGGGTTTGGAAGAGGTTATGGAACTTTGGGTGGAGAGGACAATGGTTCGGATGATGCGGATGAGGACGCGAGAAAGAAGACTTGGTTGTTGAATGCGGAGACCAGACGATTCCTCAAAGACAACACAATGTGGTGGCTCGCACTCGGATTTTTCTTCGTTTCAGGCCCCGGCGAATCATTCATCACCAATCTCGGCACTATCATCGGGACTCTTCACCCTCCTACTATTCACAATCCTACCTCCGCAGCGACCCACGTCTCAGTCGTAGCATTAACCTCAACCATTGCGCGTATCCTCTTCGGAACCCTCACCGACGTCCTCGCCCCAGTCCCTCAAACCCACCACCTCGGCTCCCTCCAAAACTCCCTCGCCTCTCTCCCACCC